>CAJQZM010020185.1:0-10114 GCA_907164665.1 Colias nastes | reverse complement strand
GCTTTTAGCTCTACGTTTTAAGAATTGTTTCAGAATTATGTATTCCACGGTAGTCTTTCTGTAGTCGAATACGTAATGAATAATTTTCACCTTTCTGAAATATAACTAACTAGTTACGGTCGGAATACAAAAAACGGCCCGTTCTCAGCATAAAAATTATTTATTTTTTAATATATTACAATAAATTTTGTGATTTCACTGGAATCTAATCCATTTAAATTTAATATTTGATATGCATAAGATACAAAGTAATTAATTATCTAACAAAAGTAATATTTTTAACATCTCTATTCATCGTTTTCATACATAGCTCTGAATTCTTTTTTTTCCCGCCTATTCTTGGTTTTGTAAACATTCACAATTCCATATTATTTACTTTTAATTTTAATATTTTGTACCTTGTTATGTACATATAACACGCATTAATTATAAGAAGATGCATAAGGCCACCCAGTAAGGACTTGTACCCGGTAACGATTGCGACATCGCGCACACCTGCGGTTCCAGAAAGCATTACGGCAATCACCACCACCGCGACGCTGCCCCGCCGAAGACGATGGACACTCTTGGTTCCAACATTGAACGGGAGGGACGTAGTTTAAGTTAGATATAATTTAAAATGTAATTTTTTATTACAATAAATTATTATTAAGTAAATTTCGGTTTTTTTTTGCGCCTTCGCGGGTCGGTCAATATAATTACCTATTCATGAAAATAAATACTCAGACAACCTATACATTTTTTTTATCGCATAATACACATAAGAATCACTGCTAAATATACTTTATAGAAATATCAAATCGATATGGTTCAACATCGTGTAGGTTTAGCTTTTAATGTTATTGAGTTAACGTACATCGAACATAATATGAAATTACCGCATAGTAGGCGGATTTAATTAGAGTAATCATGCAAGCTAAACACTTGTAATAATATAATTTCAATACGGATTTTGGTCGTGTAATTATTGAATTTGCCTTAATTTAAATGGTTAACAAAGCTCATCGGATCAATTAAGCATTAATGAACAATGAATATAGAGCTTAACATTTTTACTATATACCTATTTTAATTTATTTCCCATTAGTTACCAATGGTTACAGATAAGGCTTGCTTGTTCCCAAAGTTAATCCGCTTTGATTGAATGGTCCGGGTGTAGCTATTCGATTGAGTTAATAAATGGGGACTGCGATTGAGCACTAACAAATTAACAGTAATAGTGGAACTCATGAGAAGCACATTCACGTTAAAACGATTACACGCGTATTATTCTGAACAGAAGATGGTCTATAATATGTTTAATACGAAACGCATCCGACCTGTTCGCTACGTTTTAGCACAATATTTTTATGCTTATATTCTTCTATTTCTTAGGTATAAGAAGTTATAGATATTATTAGCTGAAATAAACCAATACCCGTCTCGTATCTTGCCTCAGTTAGATTGAAAAAATATTATTGGCCTCGCGTGGCGTAACTTACGAAATAACGAAGCCGAAAATGGACGCTGTCTCCAGGGACTGAGCTAAATTAGAACGTAGTGTAATAAAATGTTTTACTAGGAATATTATTTCATAGTTTTTACTTCAATATTAGTTGAAAGTGGGCAGCACCAGCCAAAATATGAGTATCATAATATTAAATAATGTTGTTTAATATCTAGTCCTATAGTATGACGCACAAGTATTATATTTTCTCTACAGCTATACATCAAAGGTCTGAAAATTCTGTAATGAAAGTTATGTATGAATAATTTATTTTTCCTGTACGTATCATCTTATCTTATCCTACGAACGTTATTAATACAAAAGGGTTTTATTTAGATGTGTGATGTTTATTTTTAAATCACGCAAATCTACAATAATATAGCGTGAGCTTTAGGAAAATCTCATTACTAGCCTTGAAAGAGATATGTTTTATTTTAAATAAACGTAGATAGATAGTCTTCAACAGATCTTTTTTTAACTAGTAGTAGTAGGTAAGTCTAATATGTAATTAATATAATATATTATTATATTATAATAATATATTATATTAATTATTATTATTATATTATTATTTTATTCCTTCTAATATTAGAAGGAACATTAACTTATTTTAAAGTATCAGTGTGGCCCTTTATATGATTTTCATATAATTTAAACGAATATTCAGTTTTATAAGTATTATAAAAGCTATAAATTAAATTATATATCTAATAATAAAAACTATCAGGTTAGCAACTAAAATAACAACATCAATTAAACAGAACCATATAGAACGATAAAGAATGATCTGTCATAATGTATGACTTAATAGCGCAAATCTGCATACAACTAACAACAAGCGATACAATATACCACAAATATAATGTCGGAGCACTTATAAAATGCATGCCGCGTTGAGGGCCGTGGCTTATGCAAAAAGACTACGTTCAAATTCGTGAAGTGGCTTTTATGATATTTGAACACAACATGTTGTGGCAATGGAGACTAGCTCAATGCTAAACTCAATGCTCGTAAATATATTAAATGGTATAGAGATATCTATGTACCTACCTAATATATCATCTACATATTGTTTATTGCGAATTTCTCTGAGAGAAAGAAATATGACTTGCGAAAATCGCAAATACCGGGCTTATGCTTTATTATATTATTCATTGAATGAAAATTATTTGTATAAATACAATAATGTAGCTTATTTTATAATAAATTGCAGTTTGCTAAAAACTTTTCAGACGATACTTTCAATGATGGGTCGCGAGAGTCGCGATCGAGACTGAAATAGAAAGACTTTGTATATAGGACTATAATTAATTGACTCGATTAGCAGAGAGGTGTTATTAATAGATGGCATGTTAATAGATATAAGTTTAACTGACTAAATAAATGTTATAATTCAGTTGGCGATTATATTATTTTAAACACATTCCAAGATAAAATTATAACATATAGTTAAAAAAATATATTATCGAAGGAAGTCACGACGGTGACATAAAGAAGCTTGAGAAAATGAATGTACCAATAATCATAAATAACCTTTTATGCGGCATTTTTTAATAAAAGCATACAGATAGAATTTACATGAAGCTTTGTGATTTGATATTCAGAATTAAAGCCCATGCTAAGAAGATTATTTCAAATTCAATTTAAATTCGCTGTTTACCTTGCTTTGCCATTTCTTGATTTGAATGCTTGATCTTTTTTTATTTTTTATTTTGTCTATATTATCTTATATCTGACTGATCAGTTCTTATCAACTGTTTTTAAACAGTAAGTTATGTCAAGTATTTATTTTTAAATAAACTTAATACCCATTCAAATTTAGCCATGTGCGTTTTTCATATTGATACTATCATATTATTTCGTTTATTTAATTCAACGTTTGATATACTCTTAAATATTAATTGAAAATCTTAGACTTTATATGGGTAAGACATAAGGAAGGGATAGGATTTTTAAAGATAATTTTTACTAGCACTGTCATAACTATCTTCATAGGTCTTTAAACAGGAAAAATTATTATAATCAAAGCAATCTCAACAATTTCACGGGAACGAAAAGTCCCCTACGGCCAACCTACGGCACTATAAAAAGCGCTAACTTATCATTCGATGAGGTGCAAAATTAACATTGGAAGAAATGAGAGATAAAAGATAATGAAACAACTTTAAGGCATGAATTTATAAAATCACCCTTAAGTAACGAAGCTTTGTGACCCAAATAAAAATGCTTTTTTATTTGTTAACAGGGTGATAATATAAGAGGGCAGTTACATCTATTTTCTTTTCATGAAAGTTATATATCGCACCTCATAACAAACGTGAAATTAATGTCAATATCATTCGCTTGCAATGGCTATCGATCCGCCCATTGTAGATATTGGTAGGCACGAGGCCGCTCCTACCGACTATCTATTGACTCTATTGTGGTGTAGTCAAATTGCGATGAAAGCTGAAACTTTACACTTTGATTGCCAATAATGTAACACGTTTTTAACCCAATTGCTTTGTTAATTTACATCTACGTATGTTATTTATTTCGTAGTTAGTTTTAGCCTCAATTAGTAATTTAAAATTTTCTGTTTTACCCAAGTAAAATGAATAATTGATAAGTTCATACCATAAAACATTTGACGTCACCGAGTAAAATTTACATAAAACTGTGTGATTAATCTAATAGTCTGTTAATTAAAAATCTAATTAAAAGCTACGCAAAGTACACCTACGTTCGTAGCAAGTCATGGTGTGTGTTTATCATTAAAAAGATTGTTTTTCATTAAGAAAACTACATTTTTCGCAAACGCTTATTTTCGAGACAGTTAAACATTCCTGCATATTTATATACTAACAAAGACGTGGTTAATTAAATGTTTTCTTTAATCAGAAAAATCTGAAACTTTATGGTTTTAAAGTAAATAGCAATATTATATACCTCCTTTCTGAACAATATAACATTTTAAGGCGTGCTGCGTGAGAATTATAAAACTAAGAATTATAATACTACTTATTTAATATGAACAATACGTTATGCCATCAAATATTTGGTACCTTATAATTAAATTATCAGGATCCAATAATGCAAATGAATGGAAATAGAGCGGGGGACGTCATTACTGAAAATGAAATTTACATAACGGTTGACGCCGGTCAGTAAAGAGTTGATGGAAACTACTGTTTGTTTGTTTAACGTGTTATTATGTTCACATTGTTATGTAAAAAGTGACACCCTTCGTCACTCGTAAAGCAGCAGTACAATCAGGTATGTTACCGTCTCTACAATTATTCCTATACTTTCTAGTAGGTTTTTTTTTAAATTTACCCATTATTTAATCTACGTCTTGATCTGATTATTATCTATGATATGCCTATTTACATCCTTCAATTATTAATTTTATGTAAGCTAAAAAATTTTATAATAATAATAAATTAACCCTAATTAAATGTAGGTAGGTTATTCATTCTACTCTGTGACGGAAGTAATGACCGAAAAATAATATCTATTTTATTTTTTTTATAAGAAAAATTTGAAATTATAATCTATTCTTAACGTCATAGATAAATAAAAAAGTTATTGCAGTGAATAAATATTTTATGAAGAATTCTAAAGTTTTTCAAGATAAAAGCTTCCACGTTATTTTGTTGTCAGCGGTCGAGTCTCCTGACTTTTCATTTTCGTTTTCTCGACTAGAATATATATTTTTTGTAATTAGGGAGGTAGAACGGACAATGAAAAAAACAAAATAAACTAACAAGACAATGGTACCTTGATTGTCTAGATATTTTTCTTTAGAAGCTATGCCATATATCTAATGTATGATACTGATGAACACAATATCTCTTAAGTGTTACAAGGCCGCATTTATTAAAAATCTTATACATTGTTCACGATTCACTGCGCTGAAAAATCAAGCGCAAAATATTGGTTTTTAGGTACATATTAGTAACAGAATTTTAATACGATTTATCCATAATCTTCAAAGTTTTCCTTACAAAGAATGCCGATAAGGTCCATACTTAAACGATACTATATTAAAATGCGAAAAGTTAGACATGGTTATTCAATTATAAGTTGTGGCTCTCCAGTATGCAAATGAAAAGTTCGCAAAAGGTTGTACACAACTGTAGTCGTTTCCAATCGATAGTTCGAGAAGCCACTTAAATAAAAGATAAATCTTTAGAGAAATAATTTCGCTGTTTTCACGAAATGTAAACGTCTTAAAATTGTCTTCCCTCTAAGAATTTAGAAGTAATTTTTGTACAAATTACATCTATTTATTATTAATCCCGTTTTAAAACATGCACTTTGTCTTAATATAAAATTAATCACGAGCTAAGAAAGGTAAATTTTAAGTTTAGTAAAATGTTCGCTTAAATCTAATAGAAGTAATTATTGAAGTCAAATACGGAGAGCTCATCTCTGCATATTAAAATGTCCTGAAATATTTTAATTATCATCCTAAATCTTTGAAACCCTTCAGAGACAAAAATTCATTAACTAAGGTTCACTCGAGGTTATCTCTACGTATTCAAAGCGTTCGTATTCTGTACGTATTCGGTAGAATAAGGACATTTATATATTTTTTATATATTGCTGGACTTTAGCTGGTGTGTTTGTTATTTTATTTCATAAAAATCAATGTATTAATTAGTAATTATTATTTAATTGTATCGATTTAAATCAAGAAAATTATTTTGATCAGAATCAATTAAAATATGCATATTTTAAGGAATGTCTATGTGGTCTATATAGTACAAGAGGTAATGTGACAGTTGATTTAAAATAAAAAAACTATTTAAAAACGTATTTAACGATTTAATATTCAAACACGTATGTATTAAAAACTAAAAATATTCAAATCGATTTTCCACCTTATGATCAACGTGTTAATTTAATCCTTTTGAAGTAATTTATGTGAAAGTTTGATACAGAGGGAAAGATATTTATCACTCTTTCGAGCAAACCGACTCTAACCTTTTGAAATTCTAGGACTAATGGACCCGGAAAATTATATTAGTTACGAGTAGCGGTTAAAGGAGAGGGGGAAACTAAACGAAATGCAGACGACGCTGCGGGTAACGACTAACGATCATGTTTACATACAGTTATAAAGAATTGCGATATTTGCATTGCACGTTCCCCATAATTATCCAATTAGCTTCATGTTTATATGCTACTCTGACAGATTAATACACCACCTAATCACTACTTGTAACTAAAAATAAAAAATTCTCATAACTAATACATACATAAATTTCATTGCTATCCAATAACAACACTACACCACTACCTCACTCACTGACACTTAATTGAATACAACTTTTTTAAATCACCCATAGTTTCCACATTAGCATAGATAACGAAACCGTATGATAGACCGTACCAAATGGAGATCGCAAATCGACTAATTCTGTTAGCGGCAACTCGTACTAGAAAAGTGTGCATACTTTGACATAGAACAGTGAACATTGAAATGTCAACACATCGCATCGCCAGACTGCGAGACTGATATAGTACTCAATCGGAACTCACTGACAAGACGGAAGTAACTGTTGAATTTCACACTTTGTAAAATTCACATTCAATTTATTCATAAAATTTTATTGCATTTTCATCATAAAAGAAGCAACATCTTGTCGATTATGAAAAGTTGATAGTGTCTACGTTTCAGCGACAAGCTATCCACATATTTGCAAAAAGATTGCGTTCAATCGAGAATAGCGTATAGCGTACTATTATCGGAACAG
The DNA here is from genome assembly GCA_907164665.1 of Colias nastes. NCBI lineage: Eukaryota > Metazoa > Arthropoda > Insecta > Lepidoptera > Pieridae > Colias > Colias nastes. Next base: position 2,887 of record CAJQZM010020185.1, on the reverse strand, counting down.
GGATGGGTTGTAAAAATGAAGTAAACTATATTACGGCCTCGGGTCCTTTCCATAGTAAAATGTTACTCCCAAACGCCTATATTTTGTGGAAGGAGAGCAATAATATCAGAGAATACCGGCCAGAGAGTTTCGTGGTTTGGTGCGTTTACGACCTTGGAAATTTTTATTTGGAAATAGGACAAACTAGCTTAAAGAATGATATCCTTTTTATAGTTATTTTATAATGATACAAAACTGAACGTTGCTTTTATATTTTCGTATTTAATTAGTGAACGTTTTATAAATAGGTATTCAATATTCATTAAACGCTATCCAAATAACCACTGAATTGTTAAATTGTGTATTAAAGCTATGAGCGATTAAAAATGTTGTCGTTATATGAGCTTTTGAAAACTTTCAATGTCAGCGTACAAGTTGTATATTTGAAGGTTTAAGAGGCCGTATCGATTTTAAGAGTGATTTTGACTTGTTTCTTTAATTCTTTAGGAGCTCGTTTAAAAAAACTAACTACTATGTTATATGAAAGTAATGGTATAATTTAAAATTCTCTAGAATATTCGATTATATAGATCTGCCGTAACAACGTTTGCGCTCCCGTATATAATCTAAAATTCTAGAGAACTTTAAATTATTCCATTTCTTTCATAAAACATATAATATGTATTTTTTTTATTGCAAATTTTTAAGCATTAACCTATCATTTAGTGTGTATTTTTTATTTTTTTTAACTCTGTTGTAAGAACTAGAAATTCGACGCCATATACGCATAAAATTTCATCAAAGTAAGGCTATTTTAACTTATATGTTCTTTGAATTTTTCAATAAAAGTACATAAATTGCCTCGAACATATTTTAGGATGTCTCAGTGTCTTTACTGTAGTATATTTTATAAGAAAACTTCTTCTATTAAATTCCGTGTAAAATACAAAGACACGAACGTCCCGCATGGAAAAAATTGAAACACGCCTTAGGTTATTGGCTATTAAACAAACTGGACAATGAATATCAATAAATTGTCTCGAACGTATTTTAGATATTGAATGAATCTTTAATTTAAGATATCATCACACATTGTTACTAATTTAGTTTTGTTAAACGAGCGTCTAAAGAATTACAGAAACAAGTAAAAATCACTCTAAAATCGATAAGGACTCTTAACGATTACCATACATCAAGTGTAGGAACGATAGAGGACATACTGCAATACGAATACAAAGGAACCACAATATATTATGCTATTAAACGCGCCGCGATATAACGATTGATGTGAAGCCGTGGCGGATTTCGCTTAACTGAGAGCTTAATGAAAATTCAACAGCCTGCCTTTATGTTACATAATGCACTTGCATACTTGCCGTACATTGGAGTTCTCTACAAAATCCAAGGTCAATGGTCGAAAATCTTTTATTAGATTACATGAATTTTTCTGTAATATTTTTTTATAACTTAATTTAGAATCTCTGAAAGGTTTCAAATGTTTAATGGATAATCTTTTAGCTCTCCTTCTATATTCATACGAAACTTAATGAATATGACAATCATAAAGAACTTACCGTATTCCTTGTGTGAAGGCTGCGGGCTGCCCTCCCTCAAGGCATAGTCGGCGTCGTCAGGCGCCGCCGTGCGCGCCCCGCACCAGGGCACGCAGCAACGGAACACCCCTCCTCCCACCACCTTGCTGCCGTCTGCGCCTTCCTACCCAATGCGCACCCGCAGACCACACACACACTAGCACGACCCAACACTGAACACTTTAAAATCACCATTCGCAATTCACTGTACGTTCTTGCGGCAAATAACGTAGCGTCCTACTTCTACAATTGGCACGTATAAAAAGCGTAAGTGTAAGAAAAGCTAGTTCAGTCTTGAAAGTTGGCGAAGATAAAATTTGTTGATATGTCAGTCTAGCGTTTGAACATCAAGTTATTGATATTTAAAAGACAGTATTTTTAGAATGTAAGAGTAGAAAGGCGATAGATTTTTAGTTATATATGCAATGTTCAACCAGTTTTTAGAAATGTTTATTTCAATATATTGCTTTACATTTTATTTATTGAACACTATATTTAACCCATATTTGCAGTTGTTCTGAAATTCGTAATCAACATGCTTTCGATTCGCTAAAAAGTACAAAACAAAGTCTATCGCATTTTAGCTTTATTTCGTTTGCTCTACATAGTTTTATTCCAATTCCAAAATCAGTGTATTTTACTAGTTTCACCAGATTTAAATTGGTAACAATCAGAGTGAATTCCCGCATTCGTATTCATACACTCGTATCATTTCTTAAGTGAATACACTTAATACTTCTAGAACAAATGGAACTATTAAATCTTGTAAGAGCTCTACAGCGCGCATTTAATCCTTTTTATTTGCTACAATTAACTCGCAGTAGAATATATCTAGTAAAAACGTGACACGATTCATCACAGTGCATTATGATTGTGACGAAAAGATAATCCGTACGTATTTGTTGGCAAGTCACCAATTAACCACATAATAATTCCTCATACAGTTATTAATGTTGAGTGCAAACACTTGCAGAACGAAGCACGGAAATAGAAGAGGCCAATTCGTCGTTCGCTTCTTTAATTGAAATTCGTTCTGTGTATGGATGTGATGAAAAGAAATATCAAGTAAATATATTATATTTGAGTTGACGACAGCGAAGTGATGGCCGCGTGGAGGGGTTTTTGTGGATGAAGTCAAAGTTTTTTTTTTTAAGTTTAGGAAAAAAAATATTGAAGTATATTTTCTAGTTAGAAGACTATCTAGAGAACTACATAACTATTATAACTGTAATGACCTTGTTTAATATTGATTATCATTACTTTTGGATCACTAGGTTGATCCAAAAGTAATGATAATTGGGTATTTCCTGTGCACA
>CAJQZM010020184.1:0-33448 GCA_907164665.1 Colias nastes | reverse complement strand
CTCGTTCTCCTAAAGATTAAAAATAAATAATAAAATTTATTAGAAATAATTATTATTTACTAATAAGTACTTAGATACCTAGTTATTATATTCTTTAAATATTTATTTATTATGTACCTAAAATGAAAAGAAATCAAACATACCTGTGTCGTATCCCTTTTGTGCCATATCTAGATTTTCATAGCTGTTTCGTCGAGCTGTAAATTTATAACAACTTTTTTTATAAACTTTTGTAAGCCAAGACATTTTTTTTGTAAATCTTTATATGTTTTACTGAATTTTATCATTAATTTCGCTATAAGGTACTAGGTAGCTAAGTAGACAAAATAACTATTGACATTTAGATACGCTCGATGGATCATGGAATTAACTTTTATCAGATTAAAAACATAACTCTATCTATCCTCATTATAAAAGAAACAGTCTAAATCTAAATTATTGACTACACTAATATTAAAAGTTGAAAATCAAGATAAAATTATGTGATTATAAAATGACAAAATGTTTAACCTTTAGTTTATCTATTAATTTATTACCTCATCCAATAAAATATTTAATATCTAGATACTTCTTACTTATAAATTACTTTAATAATAATTTATTGAAGAAACGCAGTTAAGAGAGTTAATATTTACCTATTTGTTTTATTAATTGAGATATAATACCTACATTTAATGACTAAAATGTAGAGGAAATCACTCTAGTTCTCTCCTTACTTTTAATATAAAGTACATTATTACATAATTTACACTAGATAATCGTTTAAATTTTATTTATAATATTAACTAATAAAAGCCGACGACGTTCCCGCGTTCGTTTTGTATTGAAACTAAAAAACTGTACATTTATTTATATCGTGATAATGCCAAAGTGCGCAAGTCAAAAGTCAACAAGAAACGTAACGTAAATGTTTAGCGCACTTAGCGCTTCGACTTCTTTACTGTTGATAAGAAAATTTAGAGCAAGGGAACTTAATATATATATACCTCAGAATAGAACGTAAAGGAGACTATTTTTTGTGGGCCCACCAAGACTCGGTAACGTATAGTAATAAAAAAAAAACGTGTAAAAATATAAAATTATATTATGAATTTTGAAGCTTCGTTGTTTTACAAACGAAACTGGAATCATGAAATCGAATTAAAAAGCTTTATTTTGATATCATCCCTGCTGTAGTGCTGTCTAGAAATCAAGAACCACTCAAGAACAATGGCCAACATTAAAAAAAAACTGGAACGAAACGTTTTTATCGATAGAATGAAAATAAAACCAAAAAGCGAAAAAAACTGCCATAAACAAATCACTTTAGAAACTGTTTTTATTCCTATTTATATGGAAGAATGTGATTGATAACGATTTTAAATCCTGTAATTAATCAAATAAAACAATTTGTTTCTACTAAGCTAAAAAAATCCGTGTAACGAAACGTTACATCTATTGGCTGCTTTGATAGATGTCAGATTCTTCCTGTCGTACCTAGTTGTAATGTTTTTATCATAAACAATGTTTTTATTTCCTGTTTTAAAATGTTATTGCTACAACTTAAGAGCGTTTAATATTACAATAGAACATGAATAATAGCATAGCTGTGCAAATGTCTACCTATAATTATCATATTATGTACGTACTCCTAGTCATAAATCACGTACCTACACCTACTTAACTAATAATTTCTTATTTAATCAGTTTTCCCATTCGCTAAAATCGCATAAGGTCCAGAAACTTGAGGGTACACACACTTATATCACTTATTTTCTATACTATTTATAACCAAATCGGGTATCTGTGTTTGTGGTAACTTCGCTGTTTCCGATTTCCGAGCTTGGAATCGTGACAATCAGTGCCGGTTTTAGCCCTACCAGCGCCCTGGCGCCCCCTAACTGAAATTCAAACCCATATGAAATAAATACTTGCCATGTATAATCAGCTCTTGAAAAGCGCCCCACGCTTTTTTCACAATTATACTATGTACTATGCGTGCCAACTAAGAATAGGACCGCGCTTGCTGCCAACTTCACACGTTAACAGTCTAAATAGTACCGCCAGCAAAAAAGTGCAAAACATAAGTTTAATATATTTATTATTGTTCATAGATATAGATTGAATTATTGTATAATCATTATATTTATTTAAAGAATACTCTTATTGAATTTTATTAATGGATAATTTTGGATAAATTTTATATATTTAGTCAAACGAACTCATAAAAAAACCAAAGCTTATGTTGTCGACAACATGTTTGCCAGCCACGGCTATGAAGTTTTGTATTTGCCACCATAAAATTGTGATTTAATAAGAAGGCGTGTGTGGCCGACAAAAATATAATAAAAATCCGATTACTTAATAAAAACTGAAATAATATTTGTATATTTTCATAAATATGCTTTTTCTTTCAAATCCTACTCATGTAAAATTAATTTGGCCTACAGTGTATTAGAAAAACCCAAAAAGCATACATTGAATATTAAAACTGAATATAATTTGTTTACTGATTTTTTTGCACACCATACACTTTGGTAATGAAGTTAGCGCGTATTACTGAACAATATGGCGTCTTGACAGTCCTATTCTTATTTGGCACGCATAGTATTGGTAATTGTTTAATTCCTAGAGTAATATTTTTTTTTTTTACTTTTTAGTGGTATCTATCTTGAAAGCGTGTTTTTAGTTTTTTAAACTATATTTATTTTGCATTTTTTAGTTAGATTTATGCTGAATAATGTCCATGCACTCATATCTGTAATATTTTGTTATTATTTGTACTAGCTTTCGACCCGAGCCTATAATGTAGCGCTAATATGTGTGTAATCAATAACAGTCGATAACATGGTAACAAGTACCTAATGATGAAAATGCAGATTTTTCTCAGTTTTAAGATTTGCATAACCATAAAACAAAAGCGCTTCCCGCCGCCTACCCTCTCGTACGTCTCTATAATACATACATGCTAACGCGTCAGATTTTAATTCAGTTTATTTCAATTTTTATATCATGTATTAGGTTTTTGTACAAATTACCCAAAATATAAGGATATATTTTGAAGAAGTCGGAAAAAAAATTAAGCGTACGGGGGCTGTCGACGAAAATGCTATCTAAACCCTTTGAGATATAACGAAATAATGTATGGTGGAATTGTGTATCAGTTACAGGTCTCCAGAAAAGTCCGTTATAGGACATGCCTATCTCTAAAGAGAACATACTAGTTATATCAATTTTATTACTTTAAAAAATTGGCAATTACAAAGTAGTAATTGGAAAGCTACTTACAGAAATACGGCAGGTACTAAATCTTATCATTTTAAATACGTAATTACCTTGAGTATTTCATAAAGATTATTTTTTTCTTTAACATCTTTCATATTAAATGAATATTTTTGGAGTTATAGCAAAATTAAAAGAATGCGTCACGCAATGATTTTCTGTCGTTGTGATACGAACGGCGCCCTGCATCAGGCGTGCAACAATTGTGCATTATTACTTGTTTAGTCGATAATAAGATAAACTCATGAATACTCTTGATAACTGTACAAAATTTGAACGAAATCTGTCCGTTTAAAGTGGGTCAAAATCGAGTCGAAAGGAGTCGTTTACATACAAACATACAGGTGAAGCTAATAAAAGCGTGTTAAAAAGTGATAGATAACGTTTTTCTCAATTGGGTATTCCCGGTAAAATTAAATGCATGCAGAAAATAAAATTAAATGTACTCCGATTTGAACACTGCGTTCCATTCTAGTGTTGCCAACGTAACGATGCTTTCCCTAAATTTAGGGACTTTACGAGTAAGTAGGCCTCGCTCTATGAGCGAGAGGAAATAAAGGGGCGCCTGCGGCGCCCCTTTATATCCGGCGCCCTGCCCCTCTAGCCAAGTGGCTTTCTGTTAGCGTAGCGTTCAATAGAATAGACTACGAATGTATGAGATTGACGTAAGCTGTAGATAACGTTTATCTACAGCTTACGTCAATCTCATACATTCGTAGTCTATTCTATTGAACGCTACGCTAACAGAAAGCCACTTGGCTAGGGGGGCAGGTCGGTCGCCCTACCGCGCCCTACCCTAACGCCGCCACTGGTGACAATGTATGTGATGTTTTCTAATATTTATTTATTCATTCATTTAAATATATTGTACCCAATGATTCGGATGGGTCACACAAGACAAATCGCTCATTATCAGTTCTAAAGATTCCGGTTAAAACATGTAAAAGTAATGTCACCACTGTAATCTGGGGACTTCAAGGAAAAAATTAACACACATTTCATTAATATACGCTAAGAAATTGAGGTGGGCCTATTCTCCAAACAAAAAAAAATCGTCTCCTTTGGTTGTTTTTATTGTTGACCATTTTCGCGGCATTTTTTAAAATATTAACTTTAAAATATTAACTCTAAATTATTGACTACACTAAGGTTTAATATTAAAAGTTGAAAATCAAGATAAAATTATGTGATTATAAAATGACAAAATGTTTAACCTTTAGTTTATAATTTAATAACCTTTTTAAACAATGCAGGTAGGTTTTATAATAAGTTTTAACTGTATTATTTTTTAATTTAACTGTACTATTATGTATTATAATTATTATTATATTAACTAGCTATAAACGAATGGTACAGATAGTCCAGGATGGCCTAGATTATTAATTATTAATCTGTACCATTCATTTATTAGGTAAGTATTGTTTAGTATGTATACACTTTATGTAATATTATGTTACCTACAATCAATCTTTTATATAAAGGAGTTTATAATTATTATTTTCCAGGCGATACAAATATTATAATATTTATATCTTCTGGCATAAATTAATTTGGTTGGGTTATTAAATTATTCGGTAAAAGTTGGCAACACAGAATAATATCTGTCAACTAGAGGGCAGGCGCGGCAGGGAACTAGATCCAAATTCCAACTAGTAAATGTATCTTACCAAACACAATGTTTTAATAAATAATTGAGTTTAAGAAAATAGCATTGCATTTTGCAACTTGTATTAATCGAATCAATGTGTATAAAATTATGAATGGGATACAATGACGCATCTTTTGTTTTAGAATATATCTATCCCATTACATTGACGCTAAATACAATTTTTAGGTTAAAGCATAGGATTACACAGTTAAAGTTGTGCAACGTTAGTATGATGTCAATAATAAATAAACTAAGTCGTAAGTCGTATTATGTTTACATTATGTGGTGTCACTCACGTGATGGATTTAGTTCAATCGAGCTAACTTTAACGTAGTTGACCTTGTCATGGCTGCTTTTATTAATTTCGGAAATGGTTCCCAATTTACGCACTCGAATGCCCCATCTTTATGGCTAAACGTCATGGTGGCAGTACACATGGGCCCAACGTGTTGGGCCAACGGGTTGGGCCAACGTGTAGAGAGCTACTTGGCGGTATGTTGGCTTCATTAGCCTAGTTGGCGCCAATATTGGCAGGCCAACCGAATGTTGTCGGTTTTTTGTGCACACTTCAAAGGATCTTGGCGCGCTCCGCAAACAGCGTTCACACGTTGGTGTCTTGTTCAGTTTGTTGTTACTCGTCAGCGGAGACAGTATCGTTGCGCGTCAATGAAATTTACGTTTCCATGTTCCGATAGCGATGGCGGCGCCGATGTGGACAAGCAATGAGGTTTTACAATTCGTAGAATTGTATCGACATGAAGGAATAATTTGGAATCCACGGCATGAACTACACAAAAATAAAAACCATATGACTCAATAAATTAGATGTTTTATTTTCTATTTATTATATTATTCTAGATGTTTTTCATAACTCACTTTCATACATTTTCGATAAAAAAATGAATATATTTATAAAATGAATAAAATAGTATTCGAAACAGTTAACTACTTGTTCTTAAAAATTAAATAACAATATACAATGAGCATGATTTTGATCAAATTGTGCTTTATTACATAAATAATATTATCAAATATCACCAATCAATACATCCGTCCGTAATCTTTAAAGTTTCGTTTTATAGGTAGTTAAAATTAAATTAAATGTAAAATGTCCTTACACATTTTAAACATTTGAAAAAATCTAAACATATTTTTTAATAATGTTTTATTTATACAGAAATAAAAAAAAAGGAAAATAGAGATTGGAAAATGGTATCATCGCAGACGGCAGAGTACACTCATTGTTATTGGTGCACATGTACGTAATAATTAAACGCACTGTATAAATAAATTGCCGCGGCTGCAAGAACTTCTACGGACTACGTCCATCTTTGAAGCGCCAATGCAGAATGAACAGTACGCCAATGTGTGAACAGGAATCTTGATATCCTTCATTTTTTCCCAACACGTTGGCCCAACGCCTTGGCCCCATGTGTACTGCCGCTATCAGAATAGAAACGTTAGGTGACGCAGTTTTTTACTGAATAGGTAGTATTTTTTGTGAAATGCAATATAGAATGCAATGTATTAAAATGGAACAAAATGTTCTGTATACATTTTCCAATTCTGTGAACACGAATATTTACAAAGACATTATGATGTAGAATCTAAATGAATCCTAATTTAATATTTGTTGTTTCTTGTAAGTAAATAGGTATATTTTAGTTATCTTGTCATGTGAAAAAATTGAAACAACCATCAAAGTACCTAGTTACATTATAAATATTAAATAAATATTATATATTTTAGTCTAAGCATAAACAAGTAGCGGCATAGTCTCGGAGCAATTAACTAGCCTGGAGAAGTAACAATTAATTGAACAATAAAGCGCTAGTTTGGCCTTTTTAGCTTATGGCAAAATGTCATGCGAAAAAAGAGGACAGATATATGTCAGTTCGACAGTTTGAAATGACATATTGTAGCCATTTCAATTTGTTTTGATCACCAGTCTGGTGATCATCGCTTGGTTATTTTAATTATTTTTTTTGAAGTGAAAAACGAGTGTTTTAGTTTAATTTGTTATTTTATGAAAAGACAATTGACTAAAGATAACATGGCTTGTGTTGCTTACGGCTGTAAAAGCCGTAGTAATGTGAAATCGGACGAAGATAGGAATTTGTCATTTCACAGGTTAGTGATTTTGATCAATTTTTGGCTAATTGTATTATAAATCAGTGAATTTACGTTATTTTCTAAATCATCTATGTTTTATCTACCCTTGATCATTGAAATGAAATCATAATTAGCTTATTTTTGAGAGAAAATGCAAAATATAACTTCCATAGTGTTGTGCAATTATCGATACTTGAGTAGGAACGAAGTACTTCATTGATAATGACTGCTTTAGGTTAGGAGAAAAAAAAAGGTATTTAAGTATGGATTTTATTGTTATTTGCAGGTTTCTGGCTTGAGAAAAATTAAAAGATGTTTGGGTTAAAGCTACAGCACAGGGAAAATTGGAAGCCTTCATAACATTCTCGGCTTTGTTCAAATCATTTCGAATCAGACGCGAAGAAAAGTAAAGTGCTTTGCAGAGATGCTGTGCCACAAGTTTAAGGTGGCATCTATTTTAAATAATAAATATTGTAATTTGGTAATTAAGTGTCGAATTAAAATGTTGTAAAAAAATTATATGTTTTGAATGTTTGTTTTATTTGAAGCAATTTATTTTAAACTTTTACCAATTTTTTCCTGTGGGAATGAGATATTTTCCCGCGGTAAATTGTAGCCTATATGTTATTCTGATGTTTAAACTATATAATTGTAAAGTTTCATAATAACTCATTCAGTAGTTTATACGTGAAAGAGTATCAAATGTCCATTCTTATATATTTTTGCTTTTATAATATTAGTAGGATACGATTATTGATTTGTAAAAAGATCAACCAGGTGGAAGTCAGATTCGCGCACGAAGGGTTCCGTATAATTCTATGAATGAATCTATGAAAACAGGAAAAAATACGTACCTTTTTACGAAACCATAAAAACATCCTGAACCGAAATACCTAATAATATTTTTTTATAAATACCACTCCCATACAATGCAAGGCAGTCAATACGCATCGTAAATGAATAATTCCAAATTAAACGAATCTTAAAATTTGGAATTATTCATAATTCAAAATTAAAAAAAAAATCGAATCTTAAATTATCTTCAAGCAATTTTATAACTCAACTTTTTTATTTATCGATATTTTAGTATTCGATAAAGTGGCAAGCACTACCTTTTTAGAACAAAAAGTGGCTACATGTGGATTTGAATGCCAAGCCGATAACAGTGTGTTGTCTCTTTCTATCGCACTAATTAGGGTATTGAATAAAAGAGAGCCACTATATAAGAAACGTTCAATTAATTGTTACTTCTCCAGGCTTGTTAATTGCTCCGAGGGCATAGTATAAATAAAATACTATGGTATAGGCACAGATAATATAATACTATAGGTATAGGTAAGCAGTATAGATTTTTATTATTACAGTAATAAATAATATTTAGGATTAGAAATCACGTAATATATTATGAAGTGATGTATAAAATCTAAATGAATTGAGAGAGAAAGATGTATTCTTTAAATAAAATTAAAAAAAAAAGACGGGTTGCACTCCGGGAGTGCCGGCAGAAGTGAAAACTTGATTATTAATCCATCCGTCTTACGCTTTTTCGATCTGTACCTCTACCATGAGTTGACATAGTTAAATCGTCTGACGTAACTACAATAGTAAACGTGAATAGTCGGTAGGCTTTTTAGTTCCGCTGCGGCACACTAGGGGCGCTGTACAAACATTTCATACAAACCGCTTACTACAATCGCTAGCGAGTATCGTGTGCGTAAACTCATGGTAGACCTACAGGTCACGTGTCCTGACGCGAGTTTAAGATTTTATACCCATTACAGAAAAAGTGCTCAACACCGCTAAAGAAGTTTTCACTTCAAAAATTAAAAAATACCTATATTATAATATAATAAAATGTATGAGCATTGCAAGTTAGAACTAAATAGTTTAAAGTAAAAGTATTTATTTTTTAGATATGTAATAGTTATAATTAATTATAACGGAAAGAAGTATTTACATGTCAGATATAAGTAGATTAGGCAGAAAAGAAAGGTGTGCATTACGTTAAATGGATATTCCTTGTAAAAAATGTAAATGTTTAAGTACATATAGAAAAATTAATAATTCATTCTTCATTGTTTTTAAATCATGCTTAGATAATATAAAACGAATTCTCATCTTGTCTGAAAGGATAATGGCAAACTTCCATAGGACTCTGGGCCTGATCGTTACACTGATGATTTATGGGGGATTAAATAGATAAAAATATACAGATTCTATAAATATAACAATTATAGATTCTATGGGATAGCAGAGATATTGGGGTGTAATGTAACAAAAATTAAGGTTAGTTTGCTTGAGGTAAAGGTCTTTTTCTAGGTCCAGGTAAGTTTATTTTCTATCTACTGCATTGTCTTGCTAATAAGAGTGTAACAGTAGAACAGTCAGGTAATAGAAATATTGGATCAAACGCATATTATTCAACAGTCACTAAGTACCTAGGTACATTTCTTATATCTTTATAAATGGATGAATCAGGATTCGCTTTGATAATTAGACTCATCAATTTAAATAATATCTAGTATAAATAGACGATTAAGGCAATTTTGAATATAACGTAACTAAAACTTCACTGAAAAGTCCAGCAACAAACATAACAAACTTGATAACAAATCACTCATCACCTCATCACTGACACAATAATTAATACCTAATATGACATTTACAATTGTTGCCAGCTACATAAATAAAAATGTTTAATAATTAATTAAGTAAAAAATGTTTCACTTCAAAAATGAAAAACATCCATTCGTATTAATCGATATATTTGACTATTTTACTCCTGACAACACTGACAATCTCTGCTTGATAAGACCGGTAGTGAACACAATATCTTTTTTTTCAAAGATTTGTTTTCCCATAGAATCAGAAGTCAATATTTTACAAATAATTGTTAAAATTAACATAATGAATTTTAAATATATTATGATTTCTGTAACAGTTAGGCCCAGTTTCGCCATTCTCCTTTCTTTAATTACTTTTGTCTACTTATTAAACTTTAGATTTTATCTATTGTTTAAATATTATGTGTCTTATGAAATTAAACGCATGTTATTTTAATTATAGCCCCAGTTTTGGTGAAATAATTAATAAAAACAGTTATGTAGTTTTTGAGTAATAGATACAAGTATTAGGTACTGAATTATAATATCTATCACCGCAAAATATCAGGACATTTAAATCCTTGAGTTTGAATTAAAGAATTCCAAAAATAAATCAATTTAGCTACGTTACATTTTATGAGTATAAAATATTATGTTTAAAGTATCTACTAAGAAGCTACTAAGTAGGTATACCTAATATGTACTGTTATTATCATACCTAGTTATTATCTATTCTCAATTAATATGAAAACCTACTGTCCTGAGTCCTGACTCCTGCTTTTCTCTTACGTTTGTACCTAATAGAAAACTTAAGATGAGATGAGATCTCACTAGGTAGATAATTATTATTTTCCTAGCTGCGCTCCGCGGTTTCACCCAGCTTCTGTTAGTCTTAGCGTGATGATATTATATAGCCTTCCTCGATAAATGGGCTATCTAACACCGAAAGAATTTTTCAAGTCGGACCAAGTAGTTCTTGAGATTAGCGCGTTCAAACAAACAAACAAACTCTTCTGCTTTATAATATTAAGTACTTATAGATAAACGATTTTAATGTCGAAAACGACAGGTAATGCAACGAATATAATAAGCAAATCTTTAATTTAAAAAAATGATATATACCTAATGTGAAATATAGAAAAAAAAAAATTGGTTAATATTATAGTCGGCTTATATGAGCTTGGCAGTGGAGCACGCCATTTGAATAACCAGAAGGGACAGGAAAAGGCTTTATTATCATTTAGTAAGCGTAAAATAAACGTGAAGCGTTTTCACACCGGGAAGCCTTGAGAGTCCAAGCATCAGTTGCTGCTACTGTAATTTAAAGGAAATAGTTATTACTCAGCTTAGCACAGCAACATCCTATGAAATGCGAAAGTTTGTGCGGATGGTTGAATGAAAGTGTGTTTGTTTGGTACTTATTCGAGGGAAAATCATTGAACGGATTTTGATAATAATTGGCAGTTACGTAGCTATAGAAATACATGATTTTCCCGCGGGTACGTCCGCGGGTGAAACCACGCAGCACAGATAGTTAGGTATATAATATATATACTTAATACATTTTTTAAGGCTAACAGGCATAACAGACCGCCAATAAAAAATTTCATTAAAAAAATTGAGTCGAAGTTGTAACTGCACAGGGAATCGCAACTCGCAAAATTCAGGTCGGTCAATAGCCTCTCTGTAATAAAATTGGGTTACAACCAACATTTTTATTACAAACAAACAATATGAGCAACCCGTAACGAAAACTAAATGATTTTTTAGCGAACAAAGTTGATCATGAATGATTGGTCCAGTTAATGGGAAAAGTTAACTTGACTTTCTCGTAAGCAACCGCACCACTGTTAAACAGGCTGCCGTACAATTCACCTGCCATTAGAAAAGGCAACATTAAACTATAATGTCTCAGCTTGCAATTCTTATACTCTTGTGAAAACAATTTCGTGGAAAATTCCAATGCAACGAGTTACCATCACTGTGCAATATCATTTATACCAAAGAAATGTGTTTACCAAAATATGTTTTAACTGTTTCGTTTTTAGTGTTGACAATAACATCATTAGGTAAGTCATTTTAATTTAGTAAATATATTGTTTTAACACAGCGAGGTTGCGTTAACGAAAAGTTCAGTAAAAATCTTTTATATTCAATGACAACAAATATCCAAACAGAATTTCTTTTGTTTATTTCTTAATAATAATAATGGCTGTTTATAATTATATTAAACGTAGTAGTTAATGTCTTAGATAAAAATATAATTTTATAGAAATTAAGTCATTGTATACCGAACGAGAGCGTGTAAAGTATTTTTTAAATAGTCATTGTTTTGTCAAGATAAAGAAAATGTAATTAAAAACTACGGAAACACATTCCATAACGAATGATCATCACCCTTAAATGTTTTCTCTATTGTTTTTTTAATAAGACTGGTAAAGAAGGATTTAATACAGATATTCGTAGTAAACGTAATATTTTAATAATTGAGTATCAATTATCATTTATATTATTGTTTCGCCATTGATAATATTTACTACTTAATACTTATCCGATTTTTTTAATTATCTGACACCAACGAACGAAAAATAAAAGTTCAGAAGTTATGTGCGTAGGTATATATTTTTTTCTCAATTTGTTTTTATATTTAAAGTGATTAATCATGATAAATAATATTAAAAAAATAATAAATAAAAAAATCACAAGGCTGGTTACGCCAATGGGTTACGCTCATAAAAAATCAAAACCTGCTACGAGTGAGCTTAAATTTGACACTCTGTGTTTGACACAATAGAGTATAGACACTAAAAGATTTTATCTATTTTCCTCCATTCACATCTTTTCAGTATTACAAATTATAGCCTAGCAGGCTACAGCATAACAGTTGATAAAAATCGTCCCTTGTTAAGCTGTATTATTTACTTACCGACTTTGAAAAAGAAAAGTTTCCATATTTAACTGTATACGTTTATGATTTCTTCGCCAACTGTAGATTGATTTTCAAAATTATTATTTCTTATACGAAAGAGATTCTAGGCATTCGCGATCCCGCCGTGGTATCACAAATTTATACATTTTCTACTTTTTAACCCGATTAATTGGTGATTTAACCGCCTCATAGTCATAATAAAATATTTGCAATTTGTTTTGCTTTATTATTTGTCGTAGGCCATGTGCCTAAAGAAATAATTAATTTACCTACCTACCTATATCTAAATTTTAATTAAGTAGATAAATTTAGGGTTGGGCGTAAAAAATCCAATTTGTGCGGTTGTCAAAAAATTGTCGCTGAGTAACTATAGGTATTGAGTTTAATTTAAATTAAATTCACAAAGTTTACTAGGAAATACATATAAGAAATATGATATTCTTCGCTATAGTTACCTGAGGTAGAACTATCTACAGGATTATCAGTGAAAGTTGTTTTACGGCAACATTTTCCAATAAAACATAAATTGTGCACATACCTATGTTTGATAGCTTTCATAATTTTTTTAAGCTTCATAATTGCTTATAAATTAAAAGATTAACCCAAGCCTAAAATTTTGAAAATATTCCAATGTCAAGATCGCCAAAATGAGTGCAATGGCAGTTGTCAGTAACCCAGACACCAATTTAGGTCTCCTGTTTTGAGAGTAGTGGTATGGTATGGAATTTTCTATAATATTCAAGGTTGAAACAAAAATATGATTTGAAAAACAGTTAACATAACGAACGTCTGTGAAAGTCGTAATTAAAAAAAAACTGCAATCTATTATATTAATGAGATTTTTTTGTGTTTTGTAAATAAAACTGAATCTAGGTATAAGATAATTTTGATTTTAATTTTAAATGAAAATTAAGGAGGATTGAGCACAATAGAAGTTTGTTAGAATTTTCTGCATTTTGTATATTGATTAAATTAGTTAAAAAGCATTTCTTCCTCTTATTCAAATCTCTATGCTTGATTCGAAAAATTGGAACGACACGTCATACCTATCTTTGCCGAGATAATATTATGCGTTGCAGGGGCTAAAATGCCTTAAATCCTAAACTTCCTTACTAAAGGAAATAAAGAATAAGAACTTCTAAGTCTATTATATTTAGATGTTAAAAATATTCATTCATGAGTATACCTGATGAGAACGTAATTTCAGCATCAGATGTCGAAGGTGACATGATGTCAATGCTAGATTTCCGCTATTTTCGGTGTGTCATGAAGAGGGAATGGAAGTGTCCTGATAGTGAGATTGAATTTCATTTGTTTACCCCGTAAGTATATACCTACTTTAAACTGGTACATTGTTTTAATATTTAAATTTACAATACAATTTTCCTTAGGTATCCTTTTGGTCTGTTATAGAAACGTAGTTAATATCCAATTGGATTTAAACCATAGATAACAAAAATGCTTATTTACAAAAATGCTTAGGCGCTTAATTCGGCAATTTCTATCAGGCTGATAACTTGTACAATTGTTAAGATAAGTCCAGTCCCTTTTTATTCAAAACAGTGGCTATCATAGGCTATCTTATAATCTGACAAAATTTCAAGCCAGAGGAAATGACTGATGTTTTATTACGTACTTGGAAAGTCATCAATGCTCAACCCATTAACGGTGCTGCAGTTACTTACCATGCTTATGGTACATTTATTTTAAACAACGTTATAACCCCAGAAGGAATTGTTCATGAATTGTTCTGTTTCTGGCTCATTTTGATCTCTTATGTACTTACTTACTTTGTTACAAACTAAAATAACTATTTTCTATTGAATAAAAGGAAAATTACACAAACAACTTGTATATTTACAAGTTGTTCAATATAAGTAATTTTCCTGATTTTTCGAATCAGATTTGGTGAAAAAGTAAACCTTATTAGAATTCTTTAGTTAATACGACACACACAAAAGTAATTTATATTTTACATACGAAATGTATTGTTCGTAGTTGTTCTTTATAGATAAATGGATTTGACGTAATGAGTCTTTCATGAGCAGGGAACGTCCAGTGAACCAGAGGATAAATGTGAAACACATACACCTCTTACCGAAACTGGGATGGAAACTAACAAGGAAGAACGTTTTTATCATACATGGATTTAATGGTACACATGCGAAAACACCTATGTCTTTTCTACGTGACGGTAAGTTTAAAGATAATAGATATTCTGTTCACGATTTTTGAACGAACTCTGATTTTAAAGCAGATTTATTACGATAGACAAATGCATTGTAAGATATTCTACTTTCTTTGCCCTTTTCGAAATCGTTTTAAATGGATTTAACAATTTTTGTAATATTTATAAAATGGTCATGTTTGGTGAGTTTAGGCTTTAATATAGTGTAACAAATTTAAGAGTAATCATAAACCATGTAAATATTCCAATATTTAATTTATTCTCAGGACTTTCACTAGTAGAAGCACAGAGTAGAAGTCTCTGTTTACCATGGTAATAAATAAGTTAATCATATACAAGCCTATTGTCTGTGAGTAAAATATCATGTGAAAGTTAAATTGAATGCACCGGTATAATTGTGGCTTATTTTATCGCCCATAATATTTTTTAACTGTTATGCTTTTGTTGATAAACGCAGCAGTTATACCTATGGTATAATGTTTAAATGTTTCATGTACGTTGTAACTTGTAATGTCATAAGATTTATTATTATTTAATAACTTCGTATATTAAGATGAGTTTTAATTATTTTAGCATACTTGTGGCGCAAAGATTACAATGTTTTTATGGTGGACTGGTCGGCGCTGTCCAGGTTTCCGTGCTACTTATCTGCTCTAGCGAACATGAGGTAACTTTCTTATTTATTGAACTAATAATAATTAATTAATTAATATGGTCTTGCTCAGCAAAAAAATAGAACTTCTGATGACGGATGGACTGACATTTCTATTTAATCTGGATACGGCTTATAAAAAATTACCTAAACAATATATTATTATAATACTAGCTTTCCGCCCGCGGCTTCGCCCGCTTTGTCTAAAACATAATAAATTATATACTAAAACCTTCCTCTTGAATCACTCTATCTATTAAAAAAAACCGCAAATTAAACTTTATTCGATATAAGCCAAGCCCAAATATAAATAAGACATAATTACTAGCAGTAGACGATTTTGTATATAATTTTTTAAGGAAGTATACCCCTACATGTATTTGCAAAAGAAAAAAGCACAAAGATGTGCTATTGTAATAGCTATTATATTCCTAGCTTCATACAGAATGTCGGATAATATCGAGTTCAATCGACTCTCATAAATTAATTTTTTAACTGATATTCTAATATTTTTAGGTTAGCAGCGCAATGTACTGCTCAATTTTATTCGTTCCTAACTCAGAACGGTGCGCTTGCTAAAATGATAACATGCGTCGGACATTCCCTTGGTGCCCATGTTTGCGGGATGATGTCTGCACATCTCACTAAGAAGCAGTATAAGATTGTCGGTGAGTCTTAATCTTTCAAATGTTATGAATTATGATTTAAAATTAAAGTTCTTAGTATGCTTGCCATCGATTGAGGATTTAGGATTACGGAGAAGGTTATTATAGAACCTTTTGAACAATTTATCGTAGTCCTATAATCCACTGTGAAATATATCGGACTATTGAATTTTGGTAGTGTTCTTAGGTACATGTTAATTGAAGTTACTCGGTATAGAGATTATTAAAAGAAATACTTACTTAAAATAAGAAAATAAACATTTTAATTATTGATAACAAAAATTTATAACAGGGTATAAATTGTTTCCAATATTATTAAAGAAATATAACATATTGTATCAAATAGAAGTTCGAATATAATACGAATTGAATTATAGTTGAGGTTTCTTCGGCAGCGCCAATGTTACAGTCTTTGTTTCCAGGTATTGAGAAATACCATCTTCACCCCTGAAATTCAATAAAAAATTATTTTAAAGTATATGCTAAACATATTCTAATAGGTTTTGATATTTTTACAAACAAAAAAAAATCTTCATCAAATAAATGGTAACAAAAGAGATCTTGAGGCCATGCGTCGATTACAAACACGTTATGCCCAGTAATTAATTTAATGTAACTACCAAAATTAACCAAAAGAATATTAAACTTACAATTCTCTACCCAATCCTGAGTCCTTAAATCCACCAAAAGGTGTTTGGCTGGTGACATGGTCGTATGTGTTAACCCTGAAAATAATGAAATATAACAGTCAGTAGTATTCTTTTACTAATACAAATAAATCTATAATATAAATAAAACTGATTCACATGTAAAACCCGAGAACACCTCACTTGACCAATTTGCATTTTTTTCTGTTTTGATAGAATAGAACGGCTTATATGGAGAGAAATGATGTAAAAGTTAGGAAAAAATTATGTTTTCAGTTGTGAATAAACCTATGATAGGCATCCACGTCGCGAATATGATATCGCGTTCACTCAATGAAATAGCAATCAAAACGGATATATTTTGTTGCACTTGGGATGAATTCACGCGAGTAGCTTTATTTGTAATATGCTATAAAAAGTGATAATGTCTTTATATTTATGTTAAATATTTATAATTTCAATGTAACCAATTAAATGTAAAACCACTATCGTATTGGGAAACTGTGATGTTAGTGTGTGTTTTTGAATAAATAAATAAATGTTTAATTCCTGGATCTAATTTTTAGACCTTATAATTAGAGGTATTACTAGCCTAATTATCAGAAGTATTAAAAGAAAACTTACCATACAGAACCAGTTCGCATATATTTCGCAAAGCTTAGAGCTGTAGTGATGTCATTGGTGATGACTCCAGATCCCAGACCGTAGTTGGAGTCGTTTGCGCGATCTATAACTTCTTCGAACGTTTCGAACTTTAGTATACTTTGCACTGGCCCGAAGATCTGTATAATTGGTAAAGAATAAATATTAAAATTGAGGGTACTTCAAATTTAATTTTCCACTTCTCTATTGACAGTGAAGGAAAAAATCGTGATATAGAATATCGTTGAACCCAAAAAACATGGATGCAGCAGGCCTGCTTACATTTCTTGAGAGAATAATCACCATGTACATTTTTGCAATGATAGTAAATAGCTTAGCATGTCGCATTCACTTTTGTTAAATCTTGTGAAAAACAAAAATTTCGAGGAAATTCTAAAATTATAGTCACACATTTCAATATGGTAGATTTTTTTGATTCGTGCGTATATCCAAACGATATAATAATAGCCAAATGCTACTGATATTTTCCCTTCGGCGTAATCATCCTGTTTGTACACAATTCGCTTTCTATCTTATCTCATATCACTTGTTTAAATATAGTCATCTTATCTCATATCACTTGTTTAAATATAGTCTTTGAGTGATACGTCATATTTCAATACACAACATAATACCTAATTAATATAATAACATTTACAAACTTAGGAACATCTATTGTAAAACTACCTATATTGTTTTTTCTATGTTCTAATTATTTGGTAGGTAGTTTACTGCTACGGTAACATACAAACGTGTATGCAAGAACTCCTACTTTATAATGCCTACGTATATGTGGAAAGAAATAAACCTTTTTTTTGTAATTTTACTCACCTCTTCGCGAGCAATCTTCATATTATCTTTAACATCAGCGAAAACAGTGGGCTTGATGTAGTATCCTTTGTCTCCAAGTTTGTCTCCCCCGGCCAAGCATTTCGCGCCTTCATCCTTACCAGCTTTGATGTACCCAAGTACTTTTGTGTACATCTCTTTGTCGATCTGTAATTTTAATTTTATTATTAAAAAAAAATTCCAGCAATCGACCAAGCACGGTTCAAAATCGAATTATAAAACGTAAATAGATTAAAATTCTAATACATTATTTATATTAATTATAGCAGTACACATTTGGCTATGTTTTAATCCAATTATTTAGTACTAGATATAAAAAAAAGAAAAAATATATATATTTCAAGAAATAAACAACAGAGGGAGCCACTGTTCTAGTACGAAAAAACAAACATCTAACAAATTGAAATATTTACCTGGGGACCTTGTTGTACATCGTCGAAGGGATTTCCTACAGACCTATTTTTCGCGATTTCGGCGGCTTTTTGAATGAATTGATCGTAAATACCGGATTGTACGAATGTTCTCGTCCCAGCGCAACAACACTGTCCGCCATTTGCAAATGCGGCCGCGTGGGCTATTTGCGCAGCTGTTTCAACTAGAAACATGAATCTTTATTTTAAAAAATGAAAATTTATTTACATAATAGGTACGCAACAAGGAAATGGACTTATATAAATTGTTAATATTTGAATTTAAATTTAATTTGAGTTACTTTCACGTTTATAAAATGTAATGTTGTGGGGATAATTTATTTTTAGAATAAGACAACAACCACAATAGAGGACAAATTTAGCATTAAGCTAATTTATAGTAGGTAGGTACATACCGTCTGCGTCATTGAAGACTACTAGAGGGCTCTTTCCACCAAGTTCCAAGGTGACCCTTTTAAGATTGGCAGCTGGCGCTGCTCCAAGAATTAAACGACCCACCTGGAATTTTTATTTCATTATCTACTTAAAAAATTATTCAATAAATTATTTATGTAAAAGTTTACATGGATGAAAAAGTTGAAAGAGTTCGAGTTTAAGTTTCTTTTTCTAGACGCATGATAAATCTTTAAACATACACAATACACATTTATTTATATCTGCTTGCTAGATACCGAGGATACTTAACGCATCTAAATGAAGTTGTAAACCGTTGTAGATATATGAAGTACGTGATTAGCACCTTCTTGAAACTACTACACAAATAGGCAGCGAGTAAGACGAGTAATCGCAGCGAGCAAGTTAGACCAATATTCTTTGACAGGTCAGAAAATTGATTGAAAATAAGAAGAATTAAGCAAAGTGTACAATTTTAGGATTTAGTTGAAGACGATTATTCAAATGTAGGCAGTAATCAGAAGTCTTGATTCGTAACAAAAGTAGAGTAAGAAGTATCTGATTATTTCGTGGTCGTTATTCGGTCATACTCATTAGCAAGATTGACAATAAATTCAGAATTAAACAAACATACCTCAGTGGAGCCAGTGAAGGCAACTTTATCGACATCAGGATGGTGTGTAAGAGCTGCTCCAGCGGTGGGTCCGTACCCTGGCAGGATGTTAACCACGCCGGGGGGGAAACCCGCTTCCTTGATCAGCGCGGCCACTGCGAGCGCTGTGAGCGGCGTTTGTTCTGCTGGCTTTACTATTATGGTGCACCCTGGAAGTTAAATACTTTCGTATAGCTTTCCCGTGTGGTGACGAAGGAAATAATAAAGCGTTTGTCGTGGAAATAATAGATAGTTAGGATCGCGCGAAATATTATGTTGGAACCTTTTGTACTGGTGAAAGTATAATTAAATATTCAGATTAGATTTTTATAAGTAAACGAATGTAATCTAGAAAGGATAGATTTTGATTGAGCCAGAGATAGAATTATTAATTTTGAAGAAATGTTGCGATAAGCTACACTTTAAAAATTAACAGACTGCACTTAATGTTTGAAATTTCTAAATATTTTTTTCGAAAGCATTAAGCCTCATGGACAATTTCAGTAATAATGCTCTTAAATTACGCATTTATATGTTTTATACTAACTATTCTAATTGTGTACTTACCTGCAGCCAAGGCCGGTGCAATTTTCCACGACAACATCGGAATTGGGTAGTTCCATGGTATAATTTGTGCGCAAACACCGACTGGCTCTTTTAAAGTCATGGACAAAACTTCTCCATCTATAATGTATACAATTTTTTATAAAAATGAACATATTTTTTTTTCAATTAGTTAAATATTTATTTTTCTATTACTTCTTTGTTTGCAAGAATTATAGAATATAAGGCAAAATAGAAAATCAGATTAGTATTGGGGTTTTTGTCCTGTAAATCGTTGAAATTCCCATCTTTTAAGTGGGAAATAATTTAAACAGCATTCCTAATTGATTCCTAATCATAAAAACGATTATGCAATCAACTATGTATCCACATGTTATATATTACACGAGTATCATAATTAAAAGCAACTCTTACATGACAATCATGTATTGTTATCAAAAATTAGTAATGAAGGCAGTGATAGTAGAGGTCAACATAGTAAACACAAATATTGTAACGATAAATACGATTATGGTCACGTGAAAGTGCATTATGTTGCTGATTTGGAAGAAAATATTAAGAAATATAGTTTATTTTAAAACTTTAATTTGCAAATACAAATATGGACTTCTTTGTCTATATTTAAAATGAATTTAGCAAGATTACATTTATCTTTTTGTACAATAGAATTTAGATCTTTGAACTAATTCCTATTCAAGTATAGCCAGAACTTGCTTGACCGATAAATATCTTAATTTAATATTGAGCACGCTATTAAGAGCGCTTATTCAATTTAACGCAAGTCAAAATCTCCGCGATCTATTACGATAGATCGCGGCTTGCGCTATCCTTTTACTATGAACAGCATAGGTCCACAGGAGAGCGCCGAGCAACATGTCCTCTCTCTGGAAAGGCTCGCTGCCGACTGATTTGAATCGGTATTCGGTTCGGTACGCGCGCAGTGTTTTATAGTACTTTAAAAAAAATTGTAGAAAAATAATAGAGGTAAGTACCTTAGTTGATTTTTTAAATTTTATCTTATAAGTAAGACATTCTTTTATTGCAATATGTATAAATTATATTCAATTAAGTCAAATATCTTAGTGAAAATAATCATTTTGTCGCTTAGAGCATTAAACCAACCGGAGACGACACGCGCAATTCTCTCATAGCCAAAATGTCTGTAATTTTCTGCGGGGGGAACGAGTCAACACATACAAATAGTGTTAACACAAACGCATTTTGAGATTACGTCGCTACACACGCACACGACAAAATAATCAAACGCCAGCATAGACTAAACACACACAAGTTCAAACCTTGAATCAAACACACACATAGACAACGTGTCTGTATTCAACGTTAACGTAAACATCGATAGTGCGAAAACGCGTCGATAATTTAAGTCGATAATTATAAAACTTATCGATACATCATGGTCGATGAATTTTGAATTTGAATTTTAATGATAATTAAAGCTTCACGCGTCCTACGTACATTATTTGCTCGTAACTAAATCAGTATGTTATAGTAGGACGCGTGAGGGGTTAAATATTTGTGATTTGTGACACCTAAGTATTTATCACTAATAAAAAAATCGTGTCTGACCTCAAAAAATAGTAGTTAAATAAGTTTGCGAGATTATAAATCTATACGACATAAAATGCATGATACTTTTTTAATACCAGGTAAAACTGTACTTATCGGACGTCGAGTTGAGACTTGAGAGGCGTCTCGAATTGTTTTTCGTGAAATGAATTGCTAAATTTGGCACTATCAAAGCAATAAATATGCGTTACAAAAACAAGATGGAGTAATGTTCTATAATAATTTTCTAGTTTTCAATAATTCATAACTCAAAAACTAAAAGTTTCCGTCATCTAAAATTTCAGATTTAGATTCCATAGGACAATAGCAAACCACAAAAAAATTTACGTCTCTCAACTCGACGTCCTATAAAGTAAAGTTGACCCTTTCAAAAATTCATAACTCAAAAACTATAAGTTTCCTGCAACTGAAATTTCAGATTAAGGTTTCATAGGATAATAGCTAATCACAAAAAAATTTACGCCTCTCAACTCAACGTCCCATAAAGTAAAGTTAAGCCTAATACGATTTTTCGTGAATGTCACAATTTACATATAAAACAAGGAACAGTGAACAAAAGGACAACTTCGTCGTTCATTTACATCGTTTATTTACAAAGATTTATATTTATTTTAACGCAGAAACACTAGTTCTAGTCCGTTTAGAAGTCCATGAAACATGATTCGCACAAGATTCAATCCAGACATCCCGAATCACTGCACCTTTTAGAAATCTGAAAAAAAAAATATAAGAATCAAACAAACTGGAAAAATTTATTATCATCCGCCATAAGACGCCCACAGCTGGATAATATTTATATCGATATCATTCTTGTACCCTCCCATCCCTAATTTTTATGCAGTGATACCAGAATAACGAATTAAAATGCCTTTTTACGTACATGTTACGAACGTAAATACTTACATTATAATTAATAAAATACAAACTTAAACTTAATATACTATAAAATGTTAAAGAAAAACATGTGTTGGAGATTTCAAATAAATTAATTTGCAAACGGTATTTATCATTAATTCATAAAGTTTATACAAATTATACATTCACGTTATTTATGGTTTCTTTGGTTAAATTGTATTACTCAATAATAACAAACATGAACTAATTAAAAGTTATAATTAAATATTAAAACAGTCTACGTACTTTAAAAATTACCCAAAAGTGGATGTAGTACCATTATGTGGCAACACTTTAACATTGATAATATATTTAAGTATTTTGCAAAATTTCTATAATATTTCACAATATTTTGATGTAAAAGTACTTACAGATGAAAAGTAACATTATCCTTTATTACATTCGACGTTTCTGACCTCTTCTTGCACGTAAATACGCTGCAATTTGGCATATTTCGCTCCTGTTTTTACACGATCACTGACATTAGCAAAATGGCGCTGGGCGCGCGTCAACTAGTTTTATATAACAAGTATGACCGGCGGACTAAAACCTTTGGCGAGAGGGGAACGCCTGCCAATGGCCACTCCGGTTGGTTTAATGCTCTAAGTTTTGTCGACTATAATTTCTAAAAAAATTCACATTGTTCGGATTTTAATTTCGTAAGTTAGGAGTCCAAAATAAAAAAAATCTTTTAACAAACTATTTTAATGAGGATTTTTGCAGTTAGTTAAAAAAAATTGTGTGTTAGATCTGTCAGCAATTTCAGATATTTTTAGCTTCGAAATTGACACTAAAAGTGAAATCAAGTAATCATCGGCTCAGTTATCTTGATGATATTCACAAATACTGTATTAATTGAAAAAAACTCTTAACTAACTACATAGACAATAAAATTTCCTAAAATTATAAGTAATTCATATGTTTGTAAGATAAGTGGTTGATGGACAATCTGGTTTGAAAAATCACATATTTGAGCCAAACAGCGCACGGACCGCGTACACGGCCTTAATCGCATTTTATGTTATCATTTTCATCGCTCGTTTCATACAATCTAGGTTCCGTGATCAGTGTTATCATTGTCAGTTTTATAATCATGAAATAAATATTTTAAAATTCTGTATCTTCTTCTTAAATATAGATTTGAGGTCAGTTAGAAAATACGATATAAGGTAATATTATAAGTCTAACCTGCAGGAATTGTGTGGCCCAAAATTTTGTCGGCTTTACCAGCGTAGTATCTCAAAACACTGGATGAGTAGTATACTTCTTCTTCAGCTATTTTGACTGGCTTACCGCAGTCTAAAGTTTCTAGTTCAGCTAAGTATCTGGCTTGGGAATCGATTAAATCGGCTAATTTGAGTAAGAGCATCCCTCTTTGAGAGGCGTCCATTGTACGCCATGGGGAGTATCGGTGGAATGCGCTTTTAGCTGCGGCTACGGCTAGATCAACGTCTGCCTGTAATAAATGTTTTTATAAAACAGACAACAATAAAAAAATTGGTCCAGAACCTCCTGATTAGCGTGGTCAAACAAAGAAACGAGCTCATCAACTTTATATTACTAAATATAGTATAGTAGGTATAGACAGTGTTGAAAATAGATGCGAAAAGATTGGTAGATAAAGTTATTGGTTTTATGTAAAATTTTGATTTATTAGTTAATGTTTTATGAATGTTATATATTTTATAGTAATTGCTCGTTAGATTAGTTATGTTGCGACTAGGAATCTCTTGTTCGAGAATGTTTGGCGTAAAGTCGTCTAATAAATCTGTTAAAATCCTGTCCGGCTTCCAGAATCTACAGCGTGCTTTTCATAAACCAATATAGATTGTATGTTATTCGAAAAGGATTCACAATTATAAAATGAACACGGG
Source organism: Colias nastes (assembly GCA_907164665.1). NCBI lineage: Eukaryota > Metazoa > Arthropoda > Insecta > Lepidoptera > Pieridae > Colias > Colias nastes. The sequence continues at coordinate 8,857 of CAJQZM010020184.1, read as the reverse complement.
GATTTTTTTAATCTAGGTATACCAAATATTTAATGATGAAAAATACAATCGAACAGAACAGATAAGGATGGCAATAATCTTTAGCACAGAATATAATAATCAATTATTATTATAATAAGTAACAATGGCGACAAACTGTAGAAGAATCAAGATAGGAAGATTAAAAATTACAATTAAAAAAAAAACCCCCGCAAGCGAAGATAATTAAGCTTCTGGACGAACATATAGAATCAGTTATTCCGGATGTGCAGAATTACAAACAGACATAGCTATATTACGCGACTTCGCGACCACTATTTATTTTTTACTACGCAATTTTATAATGTCTAATTAAAAAGTGTGATGTAAATTAAAATTCTAGATAGCAACCTAAGCATTTTTCTTTATGTATTTTTCTTGTATGCTTTGTTGCGTGTTGCTTTAACGTGCTAATTATGGAAACTGCTGACCTTATTTCTAAAATTATTTCAGTCAGTATTATAGCCCATTTTTGAGGAAGACTATAATATATTGTGTTGAGATAAGTCTCAATATAGGAGCGAAGCAATGCGGGTAGACACAGTAAAATTAGCCTCATAAAATATTACGGACGTAGGTACAATTTCATACCTATATCCAGGCTTTTTTTATAAAAAATAATGGTATTATTTACTAACCTTATCTGCCTCTGCTACTTGGGCAATGATCGTTTCATCCTGAGGATTTATGGTTGGAAAAGTCTTTTTACTGACTGCGTCCACCCACTCATTGTTGATGAAAAGCTGTAAAAATACCTCAAGTTATGCATATGTCTGTTAAATAATTTTACGGCTGTAATATTACTTAAAAGCTTTATATTTTGTACTGATAATAATTACAGCTTGATAAAAACTTACAGCCGACCCCACGGTTTACGAGTTCACGGTCTTTGGTAAACACGAAATTAATGATTACAAATACAGGGTGCAAATATTATTACTCCTAGTTTATAGTTACTAACACATTAATTTAGAGCATGGAAATGAACTGTGAGATGTGCTTATTAATGGACACCTCAAGGACACATGCTAAACAGGAATTGTATCCATAGGTATAACGCGTTTCATTAAAGAAACGAATCTTCAATGGCGGCCAAAGCTGACACTGACATTTGGTAGGGTCAGCAAAAAAGAAAATAAAAATAACGTAAATGGATAATTATTTTATTAATTATTTCAAATTGTTTGTTGACAAACTTTTTTGTTATGGTATTTGTGCATTTATATGAATTATCATATTTACATATACAGAATGTAACAAAATCCCCATAATACTTGTAATGAGCCCATAAAACTGAACAACTTTTTCCAAAGAACATAATATTTTGTCAAATTCCAATAAAACATTATTTACTTTCGCAAATACATAATTGTCATTGTAAATTTATGATAAAAACTATTATAGGGAAAATCAAATAAATTTTAGTGATTTTACTTTTCCCTTTTTTTTGCATGCCGTACGGCCGTGTGTAAGCGAGAGGGAATGATAAGCGCCGCCATTGAAGATTCGTTTCTTTAATGAACTGCGTTATACGAATATTTTATGTATACAGTGTATCTGCCATTTAGATATAAGAGAGAACTTGCTATGTTAATAGCATATAGAATTATTAACCAGTCTGGTACATGTTTGGTATCAGACCATCGATCTACTATAATTTTATGTAGTAGTAATTATATACATCAACCTAGGTTAAGTGTTGACGGACAAACTAGCCCTATGCTAGATTTAAACTAGTATGTAAGACAACAGCTAAGCAGCCTTTTTCCATTGTACATCAAAATATTCAAGGCTTGGCTAGCAAATTATTAGAAATAGAATTATTTTTAAATCATAATAGTATAAAAATATTTTGTGTAACAGAACATTGGCTTAAACAATGTCAGTTGTTATTAAATATTGATAATTATAAATTAAAAAGTATATACTATAGGGCACATGCTATTCATGGAGGTTCTCTTATTTTTGTACACAATAGTGTTAAATGCAAAGAACGAACTGACATTGTAAGTCTTTCTGTAGAACGCACCATTGAACTGTCCTGTGTTGAGCTTGAGCGTTACATTATTGTTTGCGTATACAGACCTCCTTCCAGTGACTATAATATGTTTGAGACAGTCATGGAAGAAACATTAAAGCGTTTAGGCAGGAGTAAAAAGAAGGTAATAGTATGTGGTGATTTTAATATTGATTTACTTTCACACACACAAACGGCAACACGAATAGTTAATTTGTTTCACTCATTTAATCTGTATAAAGTTTTTGATGAACCCACACGAATTACACCTACTTCTGCAACTTGTATTGATAATATATACTGTGATTGCAACTGTCTAGAAAAAAATATCCTCAATATACTGACTTCAGATCACTGTGGCCAGAAAGTAGTTTTGGAATGGGATTGCATACCTAAGTTTAAAAGAATTAATGTTAGGCCTATAACTAAAAAAGGCATTGATAAATTTAGAGATAATATTAATAATAAACTGCCTAACCTGAATGATCAATCCTTTCATAATAATCCTTGTGAAATGTTTACAAATCTTTTTAATTTAGTTCATAATGAGTTTAAAAAAATATTTAAAGTTAAATCTTTAAGTATCACCAAGGATTTACCATTTAGTCAATGGGCAACACCTAGTATACATAGATGCAGGAACATTCTATATGAGTTATATGGCATGAAGCAATATAACAAAGACTTGTCATTTCATAATTATGTTAGAAATTATTCAAAAACTTTTAAAAAAGTTTGTTTCACTGCCAAGTGTCTATATGTCAGAGATAAAATACGCAACTCTGATAACAAAGTTAAAACAGTTTGGGCAATTATTAATGGTGAAATGGGCAAAAGCCAGACAAATAGTACCATAAAACTTGTAAATGCTGGCAGGGTCATTGACAAAAATGCTGATGTTGCGCTTGCTTTTGAAGATTTCTTTAGTAGTGTCCCTGTTAGTATTACTAAAAAATTAAATTCATCATCAGTGCTTGCGGAGTCCTATTTGAGGGACCATGTTGCGGAGTGTAATGTATTATTTGAATTGCGACATGTGACTGCAGATGAAATTGTTAAAACTTTTAAAACATTAAACTTAAAAAAAACATGTGATCTCTGGGGAATGTCTGTGAATTTAGTAAATAATATTATAGAAAACATTGCCAACCATTTAGCGTTTATATTTAATCAATGCTGTGACTGTGGTATATTCCCTGATTTATTAAAGTTTAGTAAAGTTATTCCTTTATTCAAAAGCGGTGACCAAGAAGACTGTAATAACTATAGGCCTATTTCTATTTTACCAACTTTGAGCAAAGTCTTCGAGAAATTGATTTTAAACCAATTATGTAGTCATTTTGTTTCAAATGGTTTACTGCACGCCAAACAGTTTGGTTTTACAAGAGGGCGCTCTACCACTGATGCTGGAATAACTCTTTTGTCACATATATATAAAGCATGGGAAAATTCAAAGAATGCTTTGGGGATATTCTGCGACCTTTCTAAGGCTTTCGACTGTGTAGAACATTCCACTCTATTACGGAAACTAAATTTTTATGGTATCAAAGGTTTATCTCAGGACCTCATAGCTTCATATCTTCAGAACAGGGTACAGACCGTTGTTGTTAATGGAGAGAAATCTTGCGGTGCGCCGATTAACATTGGTGTTCCGCAGGGATCTATCTTAGGACCGTTTTTGTTCTTAGTGTATATTAATGACCTACCTTATTATTTGCAGGATATGTGTGAAATAGTATTGTTTGCAGATGATACCTCAATAATATTTAATGTGGATAGATATGACACAAATGTTGACGAAGTAAACTCTGCTCTTTTACGCATATCTAATTGGTTTAATGCTAATAATTTATTATTGAATGCAAAAAAAACAAATTGTGTAGAGTTTATCCTTCCAAATGTAAAAAAGGTCAAAAGGGATATCATTTTAAACGGGGAAGTATTATACCCTGTAGAGTCTACTGTTTTTCTTGGTTTGACACTAGATGAGAAGCTACAATGGGGGACCCATGTTGCCACCACCGCTGCTAAGCTCAGCTCAGCTGCATATGCAGTTCGAAGAATAAGGCATCTCACCGATGAAGATACGGCTAGATTGGTTTATTTTAGCTACTTTCATAGCATTATGTCCTATGGAATTCTGCTATGGGGCAGGGCTGCAGATATAGAAACTATATTTATATTACAGAAAAGAGCCATACGCTCTATATATAATTTACGTGCTCGGGACTCACTAAGAGATCTCTTTAAGAATATTGGTATCCTCACTGTACCATCACAGTATATATTTAATAATGTTTTACATGTACACAAAAACGCGGACTTACACACAAAAGTAGGAGATAGACACTGTTATGGCACAAGGAATAGAAATAAAATTGAAATGCCATTTTATAGGTTAGCTAAAGTTAAAAATTCATTTATGGGCCAAGGTATACGTTTTTACAATAGAATTCCTCATAGTATTAAAGAGTTTAGTAGTGTTAAATTTAAAACTTATTTAAAAAATGTATTAGTTCAGAGAGCCTACTACAGCATTAAGGAATATATGGAAGATGAAAATCCATGGAGGGTTGTCGCGTAAGAATAACAGGACAGTTCTTTGGCATATTATGATAATATATAATATTATGTAGTTAGATGTAAGTAACATGTAATGTAAAATTATATTGTATATGGACATGACTTTAAAAGAGCAACTATGGAGTTTCTTGCCGGTTCTTCTCCATAGATACTGCTTTCCGAATCGGTGGTAAATTTAAAGAATGTAATGACGATTCAAAAGTGCTTCTGGAAGAAGTCTAATTGAATAAATAAATGTTTGAGTTTGAGTTTGAGTTTGAGTTATGAACTCTCACATGTCAACAACACCAGTAGGTAGGTACAATTTAATGTAGATATATAAAGAAATATGGATTATCACATGTTTTTGATCCGAGGAGATTTCGATTTGCACTTGTTACTATTCTTAATTTGGTTTGTGGAAGATTACATGTATCCCATCTTGGAACCAATAAAATTAAAAAGAACTGTTTAATTTTATAGCCGATGTACAGAATACATGCAGAAAAAAAATTTAAAGGTAGATAAAAAACAACTAAGATACCTAATCATATAAGTATCCCTGGTCAAAACAATTATTATCTCATTATTTGTGCACGAATATAACGCTGTAATTTAAATAAATAAAATTTACAAATAACATGTATGCAGGTGATTAAAATAAATCACAGCTTCATCGTACTGAAAATCTACCCGGCATTTTCGCAGACGCGCGTACAAATTCAAATATTACGTGTTATAATATCTCACATGTTTCTAAAATGGTTATATAATAAGATAAATATTAATGTCACTAATTTACTGACCTTAGTGTATTTTACATCGACTTTAACCATTTTGCCTTATGTTTGTTCGTATCGCTTACAAATAACACGTAACAACTCAAGGTACGCCGTGGGTGGACTGCACACATCGATATATTATACAGACAAGCGTGAAATTCAGCGTCTATCACTTTTGACGGCTAATTTTTGGTGTTGCTAGATTGAAAAATTATGCATTATCAAAGAGGTTGAATGCACCATGAAGTGTTTAGTTTAAAGAAGGAGTAACGTGTTTTTTTAAATACCTAAGTGTGAATTTTAAATTATGTGATTTAGAGTGGGTTCGTGATTCAACGGAGTAATTTGATAATAATATTTAATAGGTACCATGTTTTCAAATTAAGTAAGCTTTCACAATAAAATCTTGCCCCCACCCCTACGAGATTTATTACCTAAATCAATATTTTTTTTAATTTATTAAAGGTTTGTCAAAGGTAGGTGAAGGTTAAAAAAATAAAATTCAGGTGGAAGATTTTATTTGTTTGTTTTGATGTAGATTTCGGTCGTGGTATTTTATTGTTGGTTGATGTAGAATAATATGTATTGATTGTTTTATCGGGTATAATAGCTACTTTCTAAATGCGTATTTATTGATGTGATTTAAGAAATGAGATACATAAAAAATATATATTTTCAAGGTTTATAATGTGGTTTATAATTAGAATAACTATAAAACATCTACCAATCAATACCTAATATGAATAGGTATCGCTCCAAATAATAGGGATAGGGATTAACGAAAATAAAACGTTGAAGTAAATATAAAACAATTTAATAAAAAATATGTATATAATTGGCATATAAAAGTGGAACGGTATATTTTTTCGGCAATTTACAGCAGTGGTTTCTTTGGCAGGTTGATGGTCACGGTCTTGTTTTCCAAATATTGTTGAATACCGTCTTCTCCCCTGTAAATAAAACATTTTACTATAATAAATACGATCAACCTATGTTTTACTGATTACAACATTGATAAAAAAAATCATTTCATTGGGGAGTTTAAAATTTTCTACTAAATAATAATATTAATTGATTATGAAAAGAAACTCACAATTCGCGGCCAATACCGGACTCCCTGAATCCTCCGAAGGGTGTCTGGACAGCTACATGCTCGTACGTGTTGACCCTTAAAGTAAAAAAATAATGTTACCCATTTTTTTGCGATAATTAGCTATTCCAATCCTTTATATTTTTCTCATGTGATTAAACTTTGTTTTTGTTTAGTTTTGCTTTAGTAAATTATTGTAAAAAAAACAGATTTAAGAACACTCGTCAGAAGATGAGGGTATTGTAAAGTTAGTGACTGATGATAATATTATATTTCAAGGCCTTGGCCAACATATTATTAAGAGAGACCTGGGAAACCGGTTCATATCCCGCTCCGTTCATTGTATTGTATTTACGAAGGGTCTGTTAACTAAGAGAAGAAATAAACATCGGTGTATAGAAGTATATTATGTATACTAAACGAACTACATATCTAAAAATAGAATCGATTCTAGGACGTCATAGGTGTTAATAAAACGAATAAGTAACTATTAACATATGTAATTCAATTTATGAAATGCAAAGGATTCCTAAGTAAATCGTAACATGTTGTTAAGTAATCGACGTTCCTATTTTTTTTTGAATCGCTTTATATTATGGGGCCATTTTCACATGTTGTGCCCATTGGATGAATTAATGCAATATACATACCAAACGGTGCCAGCACGAACGTGCCTCACGAATGCTAGGGCCGTGGTGACGTCATTGGTTACCACGCCAGCTCCAAGACCATAGTTGGAGTCGTTGGCACGGTCCACGACTTCTTCGAATGTCTCGAACTTCAAGATGCTCTGGACTGGTCCGAAGATCTAAAAAATGTTTTGTTAAAGCCTCCGCAGTCAATATGAGTTATTTTTTTTATTTTTTAGTGATAAAGCATTGAACATAATTTTTAAATATCTAAATATATATTTTAATTTGGAAATTAAAAAAAATATATAAAAAGTTCGATCATTAGACAGCAGACTGTTGACTTTATTATCATCACCAGACTCTTTATTAAATTACTAGTGGTCCGCCCCGGCTTCGCCCGTGGTACCTACATGTTTAAACTATCCTATCTCTCAAGTTGGATCGAACTGCACATGGTGTGCGAATTTTATTATAATCGGTTAAGTGGTTTAGGAGTCCATTGAGGACAAACATTGTGACACGAGATTTATAATTATATATGTATAGATATTAAGATAAGATTATCGGTCAAAATATCCTTGAGACTATAATAGCTACTTGACAGACTTGTATTAGTAAACATATTATGCCACTCACATAACTAGCAGTCATTAGTCAAAACATACTTTATTACGCATTAAATGACTCCGCATATTTGGATAGTTATTTACATATAATATAGTTTCGGTTGATTTGTTACTCCAAATTATGTTATTATTATTATTACCTCTTCCCGCGCAATTCTCATGTCGTCCTTGACGTCAGCAAATACGGTAGGTTGGATGAAATATCCAACGTTGCCATGGCGACTGCCGCCGGCCACGCAGCGAGCACCTTCTTTCTTACCAGCATCGATGTAGCCGAGAACTTTGTTGAACATTTCAGTGTCGATCTGTAAAAATAGTTTCATCCGATTAGTGAGGATAAATTAGCATATGAATAACATAAATAACATAATATAAATTATATAAATGATAGGTTTGTGAAAAATTTAAGACGACATCAGTGTTCACATATTTTGACGGTATATTTATTTTCCTAATTTATAAGGAAGAAGAGAGTCAGTAAATTATCACCCATCATAAAGCTAGGTTTAGGTGTGTAATTTAATTATTCACTTCATCCAATTTATGAAGATAGTAAGACGATTCAGTTACCAACCTGGGGACCTTGCTGAACATTCTCGAAGGGGTTTCCAACGGTCCTGCTCTTGGCGATTTCAGCTGCTTTGGCGACGAACTTGTCGTAAATTCCAGACTGAACGTAAGTCCTGGTTCCCGCAACGCAGCATTGGCCGGCATTCGCGAAAGCTGCTCTGTGGGCAATGTGTGCGGCTTTTTCCACTGAAAATTTTAAAAACTTGTTAAAATAGTATCAGAGATATTAAAAAAAAACACAGTTAAGGAAGCTCGGACACATATTAGCGTAATATTTTGGTTTCCGTTTGGTATTTTGAAAATTGTTTAATAATGACTTATTAATTATCCTACTCAATTCAATATAATGATTAAAATGACTGTCCACTTCTACGAAGTTTACTGGTAGGTACCTAGTCTATTTATTTAGATGACTGAGCAATTTTAAAAGCGCTTTTTCATATTTTTTATATTTCTCATATGAAGCAATATGTATTGTGTATAATAATATATGACGTAATTTGGACTTTTGAATTTTTTTTTCGGTTATAAGTAAATTATTTTACGTACCATCAGCGTCA
>CAJQZM010020175.1:0-12522 GCA_907164665.1 Colias nastes | reverse complement strand
TACAAAAAACGGCTAGAGCTGGGTTTTACTCTATTCCGCGCCTTAAAAGTTGAAAAGAACAAAACGCGTGCTTCAATGGCCGTGCAAACATTAATCTCAGAGGGATTACGACTAACCGCAAGCTGCTAGGGAGATGTTTAATAAAACCGAAATGCGAGCAAACAAAAATTCAATCCGCTATGATTGTCGTACCACAAAGGAAAGCATTAGCTGAAGTTCGCGGGCGATTTCTATAGTCTATGGATCTCCTGTCTCCATGGAAATCAGTGGATGGCGACTCTTGATTAATTAGCGCTATTCTTTCCACCCCAAGACGTCGCGTCGCAAGCTAATTCGAGAAAAACAATATGGCCGCTGCAATCATTTTTAATGGATTAGGATTACAATCAATTTGTCTTGTCTTTGTTATTTGTTTATCTTATTAAAATAGTAAAAAAAATTGAATTATCATTTTTGATACGATTAGCAGTAGGTACCTATGCATCTTTTCTTAGTTTCTTGATTGTGACTATGACATTTCACCCATAGAGGAAGTTCGGTCATTCCAAAATGTTGCCGCAGTCCAGTCCATTTATACTTAGGTGTAAGAACTTACATTTAGGAAATAAAATCCACTCTTTCAATATTCTATTTCCTAGAGATGGTTATATTAGTACATAATATCACAATACATAATATTGTGTTATCCTAATAATCTTCTCTATTATTTCCAAGAAGATAACTACTTAGTAAAAAATACCTCCAATATCCATACTCGCCACGGTAAAATAACAAGCAATCTCATCACTCCGCTTTCAAACAGACGGGAGTTTTAATCCAACTTTTATTTGTTTGAAAGACGCTAGGGGATATCGGAATTACGGAAACCACCCGCCGTTCCGATGCTAATTAAAGCCCGTCAACTTGGATCCGTTTCATTATTGCCTAATTGTTTTTAAAAGAGATTCTTGTTAATTTGTCCTTTGTTACCACCTTCAATATCGGTGGGTGCAACTTTGCTTTGTAAAGGGGTGTTGTTTTACAGTTAAAATATGCTGTTTCTAACGATTGTCATTAATTGAAGAACATTTGTCTAATGCTGAATCATGAATGGGATACCATCATGCATTGAGCTTTTCGATAGAAAAGCTTTATTTTTGATTAAATTATAAGCTTTACAATACCTATAAAGCTCATAGGTTTTGTATCTGCAATATTGTATTGTAAAGCATGTGCATTATGTAAATAACAATTTACACTATGGTACCTATGACGGTAATGTGAAAGTCAGTTTAATGATGTTAAAAAAATAGGGAACTAAAATTTAAATGAGGTATTCTAACTAGGTACCTATTTATTTAGGGCTTAAGCCTTATTAATATTTTTTATGCACCGATATTTGTATCCAAATTCCCGTCACTTTTACCACCGTTCTATATTTCTGCTTCTCATATCCAGCAGGGTATATCGTTAATAATACATCCGCTGTCCAACCTATAACATTGTTAGCAATTTGACACGTCGCAAAGCGCATAATCATAGACGTCGACACGTATTTATCGAATGAAATTAGTGGCAGAGAACAAAACCGCTAAAAATCGTAGGGTGAGACCCTCGCTATATTATAATTATATTACGTAACCTCGTGTTATTTACAAAGGGGCATGTTCCGATCAGTGATTTGTGCGTCTGTGACAGAATCAGTCGGAAACTAGGAAACAAAACGTCATTTCTAACGTTAATTTTCCAAGTTTTACGTTAGTTGATGAAACGATTGGGCTGTCTTCTCCTTCTATCTTTGCATATTTTCACATTTTTTAATAACAGACTTTTGCACAAACATTTTAAAATAAATAAAATTAATAATTATTGTAATAGGCCAGTGGAAATTAACATTAAATTCGCAAAGCACGATGTAGTTCTGCATTTTTGGTATGTTGTTTGGATCAGTTAGGGTGATGTAAATCCCAATTTGCAACTTCGAAAAAGTTGTGCTCGCTGCGCACCACGTGATAAACTGCGAAAATTTTGGACTTTTTTCACTTTTTGCTCTAAAAGTCATAAACTATGCGTTTCCGACAAGTATCATTCACTACATAAATTAAGGTTATTAAATTTGCAACAATCAGCTCTCTAAACCTTAAAATGACTGAACATACCAAAAATGCAGCACTACATCGTGCTTTGCGGTTTTTTTGTGTCGATTTCTACTGGCTTATAAAGAATAAAATGATTTTGTCTTCATTCAATATTTTCTGGTTTTTTTTAGCCGAACTCGCAAATGGTTCGGTAATAATCTTTAAGAGTTATTAAAAACCTAAAAATAATAATCACAATTGGCATCTTCACGCAAAAAATAGAAAGCAACAAATAGCTCTATTAGTGAATATCCACCCGAATATTCTTCATACAAACAAAAAAAAATTGGTTGTCTGTAAAGTCGGTTTACTGACGATAGTTGAACGTGACAACGTCCGATTGTGCTTCTTTGTCGCTCGTTCCGCGCTCTCGCTCGCACTTCAAGCCTTACATGGAACGCCTCAGATGAGTCAGAGCGAGGTAACGCCGCATGAGTCATGTTTTTTCGTGCGTGCAGCCGGCTTTATCGAATTATAAGACGTTGTCACGTCAAAAAATCGGTAAATTATTACCACCAAACGAATGTGGCTTGTGGGGTGTCGCAAATGTCACAGCGGTCACGGTACATTCACAGTGGGACAGATTAGTCGCGCCTCCGAACGTTATTGAAATGCCAAGAAATAGGTAAGGAACCGAGAATGCAAGAAGTCTTAAAGTTCGAAATGTGAAACGATAGAAGACTTATGATCGTGTGGCGGAATTTGAATTTTCTGATGTAGGTATTTATAAAATACTTATTTGAAAAATAAGAATATAGGTAAGAATTATCTTTGAATAAGCTTAAAATAAATTTAACAGTTATTTAAGTTTAGAACAAATAATAAATGTTCTAGAACTTTAAAGAGTTCAAGTACAAGGTGTTATAGTGGTGGTAATTTTGTGGCATTAGTTCGCAAAATCAATAGGATACTAAATTGAAATCAAAATGTATTTTTAAAATATATTGAAACACCTGTCTACTAATGAAACTTAACTGAAGGTTTTTAATTCACAAGATTTTTTTAAAGAATTTGATACCATGCGGTTGTTTTTCCTTTTTAGAAACATATTTAAAAATATAAATATCCCGTCTTGTAATAATTGAAAAATATATTGATTACGAACGGTATAAAATAATAATAAAGTATTCATTGAAATTGTATGAATCGCACTTATCTCTCACATCTGTACAGAGGATAGTGTTACATTAGGAATGGGGATATAACAATGCAATTGAATTTGAAGGTACCTATCTATTTCAATTGAGACAGGAGAGCTTGACCCAGTTGTACTTGTTTTTTGGAATATGAGAGAAAATATATCAATTTATTATTTCACCATTTAGAGACTTTTTATATCTAAAACAAAACAATATATTATGTGCTCGTATCTCACAAAAATAATGATCCAATCCAAAGATCAAACTCTATCTAAAACTCTACATATTAAATTACGCTACTTTTATTTTGACTGTATCGATTGTATTCGCATGTAAACAAACCAAAAATTACTGCAAATAATAAATCGTTGAAATAACTTATGGGAATTGGTAAGTTATATTTTCTATAGGGAATCAATTAAGTGAACGTGGTTACGTTAGAGAACGTAGTGGACATTACCAGGTAATAAATATTTTCTAAACTTGTCATGTCATATATTTATGCAGACGAGATTTTCCTTTTTAATATTAGGTAAGTAGCTAATATCAACGTTACGATCGAAGCTACAATTTTTTAATTATCTACCAATTACTACAAGGGACACGACAACAAATACAAAATCGAAACCGCAGACGGGGAAAATGACGAAATGAAGTGTATCCGAGCACTCGGCGAAATTGGAAGAAAATTAAAAAGTAATAAAAAATACAAATGAGCTGCTTTCAATCATCCCCCTGTCAAGTGCGGGGGGACACGTCACATGAGATTAAAAAGTTTGAAGAGCTCCCACGGAAATTAGCATTTCACTCCCGACACTGCATTTGCATACTGGCTCATCTAATTTTTGGGCAGCGTGGGGAATTTTCTTTTGTTTTGGATTGATGTGGGTAGAAATTGGTAGAAATCAATATAGCTGCAAATTACTTGCGACGGGAGGAAGTGGCTTTACAAATCTATGTGTATAATTCCATGAGTTTTAAGATTCCTTAAATAAATATAGGTATTTCATTTAAAAACTATGTGAGTAAAGACAACTTCGCAACTAGGTATATAATAGGTATTTAGGTAATCAAGTACTCAATATTCGCCGCCGAATATTTCAAATTTGGAAAGGACTGGCCTTAGGGACTGGCTAACGGACTGGCATAACATTCCTACGACGTTTTTCACATCTACGAACATACCTACATAATATTCTTTTTTCAAAGTGGAAAAAAATAATTCTCGGAAGCATACTGAGAGTAGAGACTAACGATTTATTATATAATTAAATACATGATTATGATAAATTGAAAACTATAAAATTCTTAGCTTTACTTAAAAAAAAAACGTAACTTGTGATACTCATAAAAATATGCGACAAAGTGACGAGGTATTAAAATTCGAGCTGAAACCACTCTAACCGCAACATGAACCGCAAGCAAAAAGCCCGCGGCAGCTGTCACTTAATAATTTAATTGTGCATTTCCCTCCCTTTTTCACGGTTCTTTCGCGGGAAACTCTGCCGGCCATTACTGTGCACAGAGTAAAAAATGTGTCCGCTTTGCATAGACAGCTATAGATAGGTATTAACATCTACTTTTCTTTGAATTTTTTACAAGTAGGAGCGTACCTACTCATTTTAAGATCTGATATTGGGATATTTTTTATTATGATTAAAAAATGTTTAAGAAATTATGTAGGTCTACCAAGCAAAGGTAATTTTGAGAATGAGAATTATAATTAAGTGATCACTATCGTCTATCCTCTATGATAGGTATATCCTATGCTTTTTTGACTGATAAAAATTATAAATAAACTGTACAGTTATAAACAACAACAGTTCCAAGATATAAATAATTAATAATTGATGTTATCCTATATTTATTTTGATCTAATATGCTTGCTTGATCAAACATCTAGCAAAAATGAATCGGTGTTAATTAAAAATATTAGTTGTAAAGTAAGTATAGTAAGTACGTCTACCTTGTAGACTTAGGTATTTCTTTTTTTGTAAGAGAAAAAAAAACGTCATAATTAACGTTTTTTGAATACACCATATTGATAAAAAATAAAATTAACAAATGAATAGGTACTAGGTATCGTAACTGGGTCCTTTTCAAGACACGGAACAAAATTAAGATTAAGAAGGATCGGAAAAAAATATTGTTAAAAAATTTAAATTATTACGATAACCAAAAAAGCTTACTTAAGTATGTATGCGTTACATAATTATAAATTTAATGTCTTAGTAAGAAAATCAACCTGCAACCGCAAACATTTTGAAACTAAACAGTTGTTAAATAAAATTAAACCAAACTAAAAGTTGTAAATTGTTAATTTACTTTCTCTCATTTTTTTATTTATCCTACATTTAAAAAGCCTTAAATATTTTTGTTTTTTACTTAAAACCATTTATTTCTTTGACACAAATGGCTTATAAGGCGCCATAATATTTCATAGACTTGTCGACTATCAAAAATTTAATATTCACAGGATGAAATAACAGTAAATAAATAAAAGCTTACACAATAATTGTACAAACCTGAATCCCGCCGAAAGCTGCACAAAACTTGAACCAGCGACGTAACTTAACAACAATGTTGTCTCCCCTAAAGCCGAGTCCAAACTGACTTAAACACAACTTACTGACGTCCGCCCAGCCAACGTAGGCGGCGCTTTGGCTGGGCGTGGTAAATCTGATCCAATCAAATCCTGCTGTATACTTCTTTTTCCATCTAGTCAAAATTGTCAAGAAGCAGAGTGGCCATCCGAGATTAATGGCAAACTGACGTTAACTTGTCTATTATCTTCAGAGATATCGCTGTCTAACTTTTAAGAACAGCAAGCCGTATTGTCTGTTTGATAGTCAAATAATCAATGGTTTGTTACCTACATTTTACAATCAGATTACTAATGTTGTAAGAATTCAGCTTTAATGTGAATAATTCTAACATAAAAAACAGCTACGATTTGGCAAACCGACAAAAATCACGTTAATAATAATCTAATATCTTAACTCCTATTTAATTGTACCTAGTGGTTTTTAAGATAAAATTAAATTAAAAATTGTGATTTCCAAATTATTCGCATAAGTAGGTACCTTGTTAGTAAAGCGGCACGTAGATTGGAGGTACCTATTTATGATAAAAAATACATTAGGTTTATATAGGTACGTCTATAATTGTATGAGTGTACTGTGTATCTAATGTTAAGATTTAGTTGTTTGGTCTTGGAATACCTATTCTTTCACTTACAAACTATATTACCATCAATAATATTATGTACTATGGTCCAGGTTAAATATATAGGTATAATTCGAAGCATTAGAGATATAGAGAGCACTCTACGATCAAAAAATAGGTTTTGCCTTGGTTCCGCAACTATACAGTATACACTATGTAAGTATAATGTATATGTTTATGTTTTTTAATTCAATCCTAAAAATGCATATCATTTTATATAGAATATATAATTTAATGGAGATTAATATCTACTGTTACTGGTAAAAATTGCTTCAAAAAAATTGAACCGGAAAGAAATGTAGAGGAAGAAAACGAAAATTCCCGTCAATCAACGCTTTTTTCGGTTGAAACACGATGGCTTACGTCTAATTAAAATCGTATCATTTTTTATTAGGGTAAACGCAGCTATCAACGACCCATCGAAAATCTGAAGGTATTACCGACCTATAAAAGTAATTCGAAATTTAAACGTTTCCAGAACTATTCTAGCTATAGGTAGGCAAAGTTATACACGAATGTATTAATTGAGCATCGTATACTTTAACGTTAGAGTGAGTAACTGAGCAAAAAAGAGTTAAAATGCGTAAGTTGCTGCGGGGTAGCGTGGAAGCAGGACGTGTCGTACTGTTCCGTTGTTCCTTCGGGTAAGTACTGTGAGTATCTTTTTAAGACATTTACAAACAAATGACATCTATACTTTAATTTATATTACTAAATGTCAATGCATTTAAGTGTCAACTTTTCATTTCTTACAACATTTTATTAATAAAAAGTAATTTGAAACGATAAAACTTAAAATTAAAATGGGACGGTGTTAGCTTCACCAGTTTAAGTCGTGGCAGGTATCAACGACCCGTAAGTCGGCAATGGCAGCAACGTAACTTTTTGTTTTATTTTCTTTTATGTTATTATATCACACTAACACAAGTGGTTTTATGGACCAGTTTAAATCTAAGCTATGAGTCTTCATAAAAATCTATTAGCGACTAAACTTTTTTGTCTAGTGTTGTGTCTTTTAGCGTTATCAATTTATACAAAGTTATGATATTTTCGAGGATCCCTATCGAATAGTTACAGTAGTAAATCATTGTTTTTTTTTTGTTTAAACAATATGCATTTGTTCATATTTTGTATGACATTAATCAATTATAATCTATTTTATAGTCTGATGGTCAAATGAATTAAAATAACCATTTTTTTATGGGTCGGTAATACAATTTAGGTGTATACTTACATACTTTAATACCGACCCATGTGGGTCGGCAATAGCAACTATAGGAAGCTATTACCGATCGAATATAGATTGTTTAGTTTCTCATCTACAAATTCAAATTCAAATTGCTTTATTTGCAGAATGTAGAATAAAGATGTTTGTATATACAGATAATATTGATCCTTAAACATTCCGCTCGTAATTGAGCGTGCAAATATATTTTTATTACTTTTATGACATAATAGGTGCCTATTAAAAATTATATTTTTTTTAGGTTAAATTAACATAAAACATATAATTAGGTATATTTTTTCCAGAAATATGGAGCCACGAAAGCGGCGAAAAGTATTCAGTAAAACACAACTCGCCGAAGCAATCAATCAAATAGCATAACGAAATATCCTAGAGTTTGAAATCCTTAATTTAATATATGTACATATATTAATAGTATTATGTTGATTAATTTAAAAGTTTATAATTATTTAGTTCATTACTAAAAAGTACTCATTTGTTTTATTAAAAATAACTACAATAAAAAAATACGAATATATTTGCATTTTTATTTCATTTTATTAAGATCGGTAATCATCATCATCACTAGCTTCTATACATTCCATTGCTGGAAAAAGGCTTCCTCTCACATACGATCGGGAATAGCTGCATAAAAATCGTTAATAGCTTCACAGCCGTTTTTATGGGTCGGTAATAGCAACAATCGACTAAGTCACATTGTAAATTATTTTTTACAAGATAATCCTTTATTAGAATGTATTTGCTTCAATAAATACATTTTTTATACATAACACTAGCATATAAAATGAAATTATAAATCTTTAGAAGAACCAGTATACTTAAAAAATATGGTTGATTTTGAAATTGCCTTAGAGGGGTCGTTAATACCTGCGTTTACCTTAGCTACTTATGCGGAGTTTGGTAGTTATTGAAAATTAACGAAAAACTTAAATTGTATTTTGCTTTTTGTCGAAGGTATGAGCATTAGTTTACAAGTCATGCACTTTTGTATTTTCCAAAAATGTTATTATTTATCTCATCAAGTGAAAAACTTTATTGAAAAATAATATTATAAACGCAAAAGTTTATGAGGATGGATGGATGGATGGATGTACATTCTTTCTCGTAAAAACTACCGAAGCGATGACAATAAAATTTTGTATGTAGGTAGCTACAGAAGACCCAGAATAAGACATAGGCTTTTTATCCCGGATATCCCACAGGAACGGGAACTGTGTGAATGCGGGTTTTTATTTGAAAACGTGAGCGTAGTCGCGGATGGAAATCTAGTAGTACATTATAATATGTCGCATTAAATTGAATGACTAAAGGACAACTGGTCAAATTGTTGAATGTAGATACATACCTATAATGTTCAACGTTATTTGACTGATCGACAATTATTAGCAGCACAGTTTAGTAGAGTCGTAAAGGGGGTGAGTTAAGTCGCGAAGTCCGTCGCGATATTCAGTCAAATTGAGAATTCTCCTATTCTAGAAGTTTTCTTTTTTTCATGTCAATTGGAGTGGAGCCAAACATTTGACGTCTATCAATTTTATCTTCGTAGAGAAGTAACCTGCTTAAAAACATCGATTAAAGTGAATTAATCGATACGGACTTGAAACATATTGTGTCAATCGGACTTGAAACACATGTCAATTTTAAAATTCATCAGGCAAATGCAATATATTTTCTGTCCTAGTAATATATTTTCTTTCGTAAATTTAAGAAGCAAAATAAGACAAGTAATTAAAAAAGGCGTTTATTCGGGTGTACTTTATAGATAATTAAAAGAATAACAAATAAAATTCTGTTTTATTATAAACACAACGCATTTATTAATTTATGGTGATATTTATTCACAAGTAATCAATGCATTCGATTCTAGATATCAGATTTCGATTTTGAGAGTAACGTATCTGGTAGGTATTTAAAAAGAAAAAATGTTTATTGACACAACATTGAAGTGACGTCAGTTCTTTAAATCAGAAATAATTGTTTATTATGTTTAGAATGGTTTATTAGTAAAATCGGTCCGGTATCCGTCATTATTATTATAAATATGAAATCGTAATTGAAAAAAGTTAAATAAATGTGCAGTTCTAACAAAACGAAATAACATATTATTCTAAGCCGTCGTTACTAGGTTACGTTGTTGAATTTTGTTGAACTGTCAAATGTTGCCTATTAAAATGACTCTACTCTGCTCTAGCCTCTACCACGCTCTACTTTGGCTCTACTTTATCACACTTCACATGATCACACATGACCATTTATTTTTTATTATTTTCTTTATATCAGAATAAGAATTATATACATGCAAATAATGCAAGAAGGAAGCTAAAGCCGTAATAATAATGTACTAAAAAACGTATTAAAAAACATTAACTTGTCCGCCAATTTCTAGAAGTTGGTAAAAAATCAGTTACGTGCGAGTCGGACTCATGCTACTACGGGTTCCGTACAATTTTTTTATACATCTTGTTTTATTCTTGTGAGCCGCTGCCCTAGAGGGCATAGATTGTATTTTGTCATCAATTTGAACTTGAATATAAATTTACCCTCATTCGAAAATGTTTCAAAAGATGTCGCTGTAGCAAAAACATTCAACAAAAATAACTTTTTTTATATTTTAAGTTATTGTTTACTTTCATTTAATTATTTTTTTTAAGGGGGTTGCAGTTATCAATATCGAGCAAAAAACCAGCTTTGTTGTAGGGAAGCACCTTATTATATTATTATGTTTTATAATATTATTTTGTGGTTATAGCCTATGCCCTATGGTAACAGACAAAAGTAGGTATACATCATCTGTGAAATGTTGTTATTATAGCATATACAGACGTTCCGATTTGGTTGGTGCCAACCATCCGACCACGACCAAATCGGAAAGTGAAGAGAGCGGTCGGTCCGACTGCTCCGACATAATTATTATTAATATTGGTTTGACGTGGTCGGATGCGCCGGCGATCCCGACCAAACCAACTTCCTATCCGATCCAACCAAATTGGAACGTTTGGAAGCTTTGTTCCGACCAAATCGGCTCATTCCATAGAGTAATATAGGTAATTGGCTCATTCGCATTCGCAACGCCGCCGGTGTAGGACGTCAACATGAACGCCGAGGGAGTTACGGTCACCGAACGTGACATAATAATAAAGTTACTTGAACTTTATAAAGACTTTCCCTGTTTGTGGGACTTATGTGACAAAGATGACGCTTAATAGAGATGCCAGAAATCAAGCGTATTTGATTATGCTAGTAGTCCATTGAAATGTTACATTTTTTTGGCCTAACCTTGCGTTTTTTAGAGGACGCAATTTTATTTTTTGGATGTGTAGGGGGGTTCAATTTGAAGCTAAAACCAAGTTTGTGGGGTCGCCACCCTTGTCCCACGGCCGCCATCTTGAAAATAGTGGTTGAAATGGTTTTTACGATATATCTCTTAAACTATTTATCTGATAAAAAAAATTTGTTAACATTATTTGTTGCAAATTAAATTCTCTACAACTTTGGTCCAGTAACTTTTTCTCGTAGAACTATGAATAAAAAATTTATAAGCGAAAATGTTCAGAAATTAGAGCTATTTAAATGATTCGATAAAATTGTTTTTTATCATTTTACGAAGAAATGATATCAGACCATTTTTGTAGATTGTTTTTCGAGGAACAACTTTTACATACAACATTTTTTCATTACGTCAATAGCTATGGTTTTACAGCGCTCTGAAGTGAGTACTATTTTTCAGTACTCTTAGCTATACGACAAAAAGTTACTGGACCAAAGTTGTAGAGAATTTAATTTGCAACAAATAATGTTAACAAATTTTTTTTATCAGATAAACAGTTTAAGAGATATATCGTATAAACCATATCTTCCGCTATTTTCAAGATGGCGGCCGTGGGACAAGGGTGGCGACCCCACAAACTTGGTGATAGCTTCACACTAACCCCCTCTACACATCAAAAAAATAAAATTGCGTCCTCTAAGAAATGCAACCCCAAATGTAACTTTTCAATGAACTATTATAGAAGTTTTAAAAAAACGACGTGTGGCACTCGGCGACTGCCGCGGTAAAGCTATTGCATGCTATGCCTTCAAGCCACACCTCCGCCCGTCGGAGTGGGGAGCGTGAGGTTTTATCGTTAGGGAATTTCTCGATTCGGTCCCCGCGCTCAAGGCACGCGATAGAAGCTATACAATAGCTTAAAAAAATTGACAGTGCGGCTACTTTAAAAACATTGAAAAATAAGTTGGACAATATGCGTACATCCTATAACGCTATTTTAACATTTTTCGATAATACCGGTGGCATGAGGCAAGACGTCCGTTCACTACTTCATAGCAAACACAGAGCAAGTAATATAGTAACAGCAAAGTCAACTGACAGCTGGAAGGCCAACCGTCGGACAATCTGTAGCAATGTTGGAATGGTTGCTATGTCGGTTCCAATATGGTTGGCTCCAACCGAATAGGAGCGTCTGTATATGCTTTTAATTATTATTATCACGGTTCATGTTCATGAGATACAGCCTGGTGACAGACGGACGGACAGACAGACAGACAGCGAAGTCTCAGTAATAGGTTTCCGATTTACCCTTTTGTTACGAAACCCAAAAAAAGGTGTACGGTCTAATTAGCATTCAATTTAACCAAGGCATAAGGCTTATCATAGGCACAATATTTATATGAATTATAATCTTCAAACCATAATATACAAAACGTAGTAGTCACAAGAGAACGGTACCTACTATCGTTGTACTATCCATATAGTGTGAGACCCATTTGTAAAAAAGTCTTCAAATAACGATTTTCG
>CAJQZM010020174.1:0-13554 GCA_907164665.1 Colias nastes | reverse complement strand
GTGGTTCATTTGACCCATATTTTTTTCCTATGCGGGCTTGTAGTCTATATTCGGTGTCCGTACACAGTCAACAGATATATGAGAAATACATTTTAGAGAAGTTTTCAATTTTTAATTTTAAATCATTACATTTACAATTCTATAATGAAAAAAAATGTAGTAAGTAGTTCAGCGTAAATTAACGCTAGATAAAATTATGATGATTATAATTTCAATCTTTTTCAGATAAGAAAACCACTAGTGGAGAAGACAATACGCCTAAGCTCAGAGACAAAAGAATTGATTCCCAATGTAGAAGACATAGCAGATAAAGATTTAGAAGACCATATACCTTCTGTGGCCATAGTAGTGGAGAGAAGTAAGAAATTAGAAGAGAAAGAGAAAGAAAGTGATGTTGATAGAGGTGAGTGACGAATATTTTTGACTTATAGATAAAAATGTAGATACCCGCATAATTAAAAGAAAATAACGAGATGCTGTTATAGTAAAGAATATCAGATAAAGGAAAGCGCAATTTTGTTAAAGCGAAAGCTTCTTATAAATTTAAAAGTATGGACCACATTTTACAATTCAAAGATAGATGTGGTTATTATTCATTGAAGGTTAAATGTATGAAAAAAAATAGCAGTATCAAGTTATATTAAGTAAACATGATTTGAAAGTGTGTTAGGTTTAAAATTACTAATTATATTTTTTTTTTTTTCCAGACAATCCATTTAGGAATCTAACTCCAGCAACGATTAAAACATGGACGGTGAGATTTTTTTTTTAACCCTTTTAAAATTATCGAAGTACCTAACTACAGAAAAATCTTGTAGATATGGTTGTCTTATTATACATATTGTTGTTGTTGCTATCATTGCATTCATTTATAGCTATTGTAGGTACGTAATTTTTGCTCATGAAAAAATCTACAATAATTTCACCCAAATCGGCACAATCCTTTTTGATATTTAACTGACTAGATATAGAATATCTATATAATATTTAGGACAACATTAAGACTATATTTTTTAACTAATATAATATTTACAGGTGGAACAATTAACCAAACATCTAGATGAAAGAGGCTGGTCAGATACCTCCGCTGCATTCTTCGAACATGAGATAGATGGAGAGTCGCTACTCTTAGTGTCAAAATCGCAATTACTGACCATAGGAGTTAAGGAACAACAGGCTGATATAATTATGGAAATTATGAACAGATAATATTAATTTAAAAAATGATTAAAACAGAGAAACTAATATTTAATGTTCTTGAGGCAGCGGCTTTGTTAAAAAAGCCTATATTTTCTAGCCTACCTACCTAACTTTCTAGATACCTAGGTTAATAGATTTTGTTCGAAAGAGCAACACATAAACTAATTTTATATAGAATCAGTGTAAAAGTAAGATAGGATATTAAAAATTGTCAATTTTGGGAGATTTTGCGTTGGTGGAAGGCAACACTGCCCGTACCTATTATGAAGATGTTTTCTGTATGATAATTATTTCAATTGGATTTATCTAGAGATACTTATGTAGATAAATGTATGTATATATAAATTAGGTTGGTAATCGGTAATAATGGTAACTTTGATATGGTAAGTAGCAGTAGCAGTATGGTAAGTAACAATTCTAAGTAGCAGGGAGGAGGCAATATAGGATGGCCTAATATTTTGGCCAAAGTTATGAGGTGAAAGGTATAAAAAACGAAAGAATAAGGTTTTTGAGTTAAATATGCAGTGTTAATTGTAAGGATTTTAAAAAGGGCAGATAGAAACGTAATTACAATTTTAGACAACTAAGAGCCGATTTTTCAATCCTTGGTTAAAACTTACCCGTCCAATAAAGTATTACTCGATAATATTAAAATGTCACCTGTAAACTGTGAAATACGGGCAATTTCAATAAATTTTTGAAATTATAGTTTAATACATTATTCAACAAATAAGTTTTAACCAAGCAAGGATTGAAAAATCAGCCCTAAGAAAATAATTAAAATTGTAATAAGTAATACAATAATTGAGAACTCTCTATGTTCATTTATATGAACATAGAGAGTTCTCAATTATTTTGATACAATGTTCACTATTTTGTTTAAATAATTTTAGAATGAAATTGTACAATTTAGGTATTTAATATCTGGATGTAAGTGTATTTGTTTTTATTATTTTGTCTTCCTGTTTGAAATATTTTCATAAATATTGTGATGTAATATTATTTTAAGTTCCAAGACTTTTCTTTGAAATAAGATTATTTTTAACATATGAAGGAATAGATATAGTATCTATGACAATAGTATAATTATAAATAGTTAACCAATTAGCATTAAATTGTAAATATTTTCAATATAATAACCAAAATATTACATAATGAATAATTTAAAACTGCAATATTCTTTGATTTAGTTGTATTCTTAATTTACCTATTATTATAACTTTTAGAAGCATAATGCTGTATGTATAATGGTGAATACATGATGTTTGTTATACATTTGTTTTATTTAATTATTTCCAAATGAAGATTTTGAATGAGAAGTCTGAAGATAAAGGCAGAAAAAAGAATATGTAAAATATTAATGTTTATATATAAATACATAACTAACTTATTATAAACCTGAAGTTTTTTTGTTCGTTTGAAATTGCTATTTTTAGTGGTTCAGTTTGAAAAAAAATGTTTGTTATCGAGTCTTTTTACTATATTTCATCACGCTACGACCACTTGGAGCAAAAAGCAATGAAAAATGTTGCAAAAGCTGAAAACATACTATTGGAAGTCGAAGCTGCGTGGGTGAGCTGGTAAATTACAAAATATAGGTACTTACTAAAATGAACTAATCTACGCGAATCATCATCGTAATTCGTAAGGCAGTTTTTAAAGTAAGTGAGCGAGGCTTTCAGCTTTTCAAATAATAGAATAAGTCAACAAAAAAATTGGTTGTTTGTAAAGTAGGTTTACGATCGAGATGTTTACGTGATAACGTCTTATTGGTGGCAGCGCTCGAGATGAGACGGGAGATCGGTCCGTCTCTCTCTCGTTATACCTGCGATCGCGCTCGTGAGGTTTTGGTGTGACACAAGTTTCTGAACATGTCACCCGACTGAACGATTTTAAAAACGTTATCACGTCAAAAATCGCTTTCTATTATCTACTTATCTAAGTTAAAACAAATCATACCACATACACCTTTATTTATTCAAATGAAAACAAAAACAACACAAAATACATACCTATAAAATTTAACCATACAAAAAAGAATTTTTTTACATGCGAAGTTGTATTTGACCTGTGGTATTTGACATCTAATTTCTTTTCCCGCTCTTTCCCATAAAGTTGACAACTTGTGCAAATGGCGCGAATTTCCCGCGCCGCGTTCTTTTTTTTAAACCTAGACCTGGCAACATATTGTCATCCGATTCAGCTATAGATGATTCCATGTTTTTTGACGCAACCTCTTCCGATAAATCCGTATCATTTTTATCCGTTTCAGTACAATCTCTGTATTTTCTGCTATATTCGGCTTTTTCACGTCGATATTTAGAAGTGTCTGGAGAGCCAAACTTCATGTCTGGTGACTGGCACATGAGGGTGTCGTAGAAAAATTTATCTGCGCGACCTTCGGCTTTGGGTCTAGGTTTTATTTCATCATCCGAGCTTTCGTTGGAGGAATCATGGTGAGGGGAGCCTGGTGACGGCTTCTTTGCGATTCTTGGGCTGAAAAATAATCTTTATTCTTTGATAAAATTAACAATATTTCGACGATTTAGTTAATTGGTAAATTTCAATGATTTTTTGTAACAGAGGTTACTAGGTATTAAACAATATTCATACGATGTTCTGTGATTTTGTTTCATAATAGATCGTTTAAATAAAAAAGTAGTCAGATTATGCCCGTCGTGCTAGAGCTCATTTAAAAATTACCATCGTTTTTCACCTGCGAGAACAGGCGTTAACCCGGGCCGGGGAGACGGTGTCGTCATGAGACCAGCTGCGGGATCGTCGCCTTCACCCTGAAGTATTTAATATTTAACTCATCACTATCAACTTAACAGTGCTAGCGATCCTAGCATACAGATAAAGTTTACAGAGTTTTGTGCTAGCATACAAAAAGGAGATTTAAAAATAAATCAACACAGACAGCGGCCTTATTACTTCATTTCCCGTTTTATCAATTTCTAGACGGCTTCATCAATTTTCTGATCACATACTTATTATAACACGAAGATCGTGGCAATAGTCACACAAATTATGAGTTAATTTCATCAACTCATCCGTACTCATCATCGTATCAAATATCTAATGCTATACCTACAATATTACTTATGAAACGAACTCCAACTTAATATAACTTAAATCCATATGTACACAACACTTATAAGCTGTTACTGGCTCAACTGCTAGATAAGTTACTGGCTTTAATTATTACTTTATCCGCCAAATGAAAGTAGCAATGCGTGATCCTCTCCACGTCAGCCCAGGCGACGATGTAGCGCGCCATCGTAAGCGGTATTTTGGGCAGGAAGTTTGAATGGAATTTCCCCTGGCAGTAGATAGTGATCACGTCTGTGTCCTTCACTTCGAATATTATGCGGAATATTGTGCCTGAAAATATAAAGCTTATGAAACTGCTTTTAATTCTAAGGAGCGCTTTTCAGGTATAAGCTAAAGAGTTTGTTTGTTTGAACGCATTAATATCAGGAACTATTGTCACAGTATGAAAATAATAGTTAATACACTACCTACTGGTTCGATGTAAACAGTAATTTTAGTGTTAAGAAGATAGCTCATTTATCCAGGAAGGCTATTGTAGCTATTATACCATCACGTTAAGACTAGTGGGCTGTGGGAACAGAGGAATGCGGGCAAAACCGCGGGCACAGTTAACAATATGATAAACAAACTTTTATCATTTAAATCGTACCAGGGACAAACATATTATAATTAGTATCCAAATTCCCGCTTCCAATCCATACACCATTTCTTCTCGATAGTGAAATAATGTTATCCCGATGAAATCTCACGTCGAAATGAAGTACAACGTCCCGCGGTTCTTCCCCTTCCTGAGCGCATAGGTTTATTGACATCCTGCAGGTATTGCCATGCATGAGTTGAATTTTGGGAAATGAGAAAATTTTTGAAATTTAAGTTAAAGATTATTAAAGATGATGTAGGTAAATATAAAGATTTAGCAAGTTTCTGAGTTTATTGTTGAGATAAATGTATTGTAGTAAAATATTTCTGCTACGTTATAAGAGACAAAAATTCTTTAGACAATATTAAAAAATAAGCAGTCGGCAAATACTGACTTTCTAGCATTTTCCTTGATTCTTCCACCGATTTCGATTCTGTCTCCAATTTTGAGAACAGAAGGTATATTTGCAGTAAAAACGGGCATTATGATTAAGATTTAATATATTTTGATAACATACAGCCTCGCTTATCTTCAAGTCAGGGCCAGTTATATTTTTGGTCATTTTGAACGAAAATTTTATACATCTGTAGGATATTTTGCAAAATGTATTTTTCCAACAATGTTAAAATAATCGAATTGGCAACTGTCACAATAAATGTCAGGTAACATTTATAAATCAATTTTAATTGTAAAAAGTTTGCAAATCATTAAATATTATAAAAAATAGGTAGATAAAGGAGTAAAATCTCCTAGAAGCATCAGTCATAATATTAATTATTGCCTTTAGTTCTCCTTATTTCATTAAATAAAATTGGGTTTGAATGAAATATAAAAAGAAGCAAAAACCCTAGAGTCTAGACCTAGACAGATAGAAATTTGACATAATTAATGACACAAACGAATTGTCAAAATATGTCAACCATATGGTGTTTGACATTTAAAAGTTATTTGTCGGACAATCCGATATAACCAAAGAGTATAATGTATAATAGGGCATAGAGAGCCCTCTTGAAGCATATGAAGGCAAACCTATTTGACTTTGACAGGCGACAATGCGCCCTCTGGATTTTGGGGCTAAAACTAATTCTATATACCTACATACATATACGCTCATATACGTAATACTAATATCTACCTATATTATATATATTTTTTTACTTGATAGTTGATACTTGATAGTTGAAAATTGAAATCAAACTTCAAAATATTATCAATTATGTGCCTGGAATAAATGCTCACAATTCACATAATATATTTGCGTCGTTACCTATTGAAATAGGAGAGCTAACTGAAATATCATTTATTTTCAACATTTAAGAAATAAGACAAAGATCTAAATGATTATGAAATGGTGTTTTAAAGATTTAGGTGATTTAAAAAAAACTTTTCACATAGAATAGGTAATAATTAGGTACAAGATTATTAGTATATAAATTAGTTTCACTAAATGAATATTACGGAGTCTATAAAAATAAGATATTTGGAAGTGCTAAATATTATTCAGTCAAATTTCTTAAAACATATTGAAGTAGGTACTTACTAAGAATAATGAAGAAAACGACATTATAAGAAATTAATACTTTATTCTTTAAATGCTTTCACTGTAATATTACATTTTATATACCTAAATGCTAAAACCTTAGATCCTAAAACAAAACTGTCCGTGCACATAATTTTCAGTAGAAAGTTTTGAAAGCCTGAACGTAGGGCTCGATTCAACGCACTTTCACCACACTTTCACGAGAACTAGAAACTTCACACGATTATCAACAAAATGAACTAAATAATAAGTTAATAAACTTCACGTATAGTAGCCGCCATTTTATGACAGAATTTACAAAATAACATTTTGTGATCTGCGATGTAAACAATCAATGTTACCAATTAATAAATCATATTTAACACTTTTCATGTCAATTAATAAAATGTTTTCAATATTTATTAAATCAGACGCAGTATTTTTTATGTAAAATATTTTCCTGAATTATAGTTCTATAAGATACTGAATTAAAAATCTGAGATAATTGTTCTAATTCATTTAAACTTTGAATATAGGGAATATAGAAAGGTTTTCATTTGTCTTATTTTACTACATTGATTTCATAAAGACAACACTGAGAAGCTTTCAGAAAATGTTGCAAGTTTATTAATTTGATACCATATGAAACGATTAAAATCGCAAAATTATTTAATGGAATTAAAAAAAAAGGTAAGCTTCGCATTCGATCTATTAAAATAAAACAATGTTTCTAGAATAACTGCCATTTATTTAAATGTCTTTATACAATTTCCGATAACTTTAGAAAGTGCGATGCCATCTTTTGGGGATTTAATATAAACTGATTTAATACGTTTTTACTCTCCAAAGTATAGATGGCGTCGCTTTCTTTAATAAATGTCAGTTTGTTCTAGGTGTCCCCCCCCTGGATATAACCTATGCCCTACATTAAAGTTTATTTTAGATAACTGAAAATACTTGAAATAAACGCATTTTTATCAAACCGGCACTTGCTTTAATCGGTTTTTACATAAAGGTAAGCAGTGCACATTAATTTCTTTTGTTTTTAATATTTTGCATATTGAAATAAATTATTGTTGTGAAATTTAATATTTATAAAAGTTCTTGTAGCCTTAATGAGTCAATTAATTATTAACAACAGTCACGTATGTACTATTTAACATTTTACTATTAATACTTCTATAACACTAAGGATTAAGTAGGTAGTCAGCATGTCGGTCTAATAAGAATAATAAGTAATAACATAATATAACTTTAAGCATTATGATACAGGAAAACATGATTGAAAAATGGTAAATGTTAACATATTTTATGACGATTCAAAAGTGCTTCTAGAAGAAGTCTAATTGAATAAATAAATATTTGATTTTAAGTTGAAAAACAAATCGCATCATCAAAAAATAGGTTCTTAAATATAAATTGTATTCGATTCGTCAGATTTTTCCTTTCTTAATGTGAAATGATTAAATAGTATTGCATTGAACAATAAAATGTTAAAGATTGTGTGATAGATTAGATTGATATGAAGCTTGTAATCTACTATATAAAAATAAGTCGGGTTTTCCTTCCTGACGCTATTACTCCAGAATGCACGAACCGATTTCCACGGTTTTGCATTCGTTGGAAAGGTCTCGGGCTCCGTGAGGTTTATAGCAAAGAAAAGGTGTCTCTGGTGGCGAAACGGAGTTCGCCCGGTTTGCTAGTAATTCATATTTTTTGTGTTGGCATGTCTATGTGTAACTTGTAACCAAATTGCAGTATGTAAAGTACTGAGGTAGTAATAAAACTAAAAAAGAAACTTTGTAATAACTAAAGAAATTATAAAGAAGTTATAAATGAGTGCTATGTAAATGGACAGACGACCTGATCAAAGTGGCGGGGAACCGCTGGAGTCAGGCCGCTGGTGATCGGTTATTATGGAAATCTTTGGGGGAGGCCTATGTCCTGCAGTGGACATTCTGAAAGGCTGGAATAGTACTAGTAGTAGTAAATGAGTGCTAAAAATACTTTGTAGGTGTTAAAATAATGTTACTATATCTCAATGTAAATAAAAATATGTAACTGCGATGTTAGTCACAATCTATTTATAGAAATAAAACCACATCAATATCTCAACACCAATATTTGCACATTTTATCATGAAATAATGTTGCAATCCTGTTTATATTTGATTTCATTTATTTATTTATCATTGATTAAAATCTTATGACTGTTTTTAAGAAAATCTCATTAAAATTGATTAAGCTTTTCGAGAGATGATGAAATCATGCTGTTTTCTATGTACAGATATAATTTTTAATATTAAATACTTTATATAGTTTGTAGAACTATTGAATCATCTATATAATAAAAATGAGTTAAATACAAATAGGGGGCAATAGGGCAGAACAACATTTGCTGGGGCAGATTATCTTAAATTCTGTTACTGAAGTGAAACTTCTTTAGGTGCGTTTAGAGTAAAATTTCAAGGTGGAGTCATGGCAATACCGTCATGTTAAGAAATAAGGCCACAATTTTAGTATATTTAAATCTTGCCAAAGAAGTTTCACTTCTGACACGTGTGCTCGGCACACACACTCTTTCAACAAAGTAAATTATATATTTCAGCAATATAATGGTTGTGTCTGAAGAAACCAATCCTCCTGTAGAGGGGGAAGCACCGAGTAAGAAAGCAGCGAAGAAGGCGGCAAAAGCTGCGGAGAAACAACAAAAAAAGGCTGAACATAAGGTAAAATATATGATACTAACTTTATTTATGTGCACAAAATTTTATAACTCAGACTTATTTGTGATATAAAATAAAATAACTGGAAAAGAAAACGATTGGACTTTCTGTTTCTTATAGGAAATTTAAGTTTTTAAATTAATCCAAAGCCAAATCTGTCTGCAATTTTCTATTCAGATAAAGTAAAACCTAATCACAATATGCAAATCTTATATTAGTTCTTATATATCTAAAATTAAAAAAACAATAGACAACAATTAACAATTTCATTTTATTGTTATACTAGCTTCGCTCCGTGGTTTCACCCGCGTGGCTCCGCTCCTGTTGGTCTTAGCGTGATGATATATAGGTTATAGCCTTCCTCGATGAATGGGCTATCTAACACCGAAAGAATTTTTAAAGAATTTTTCAAATCGGACGAGTAGTTCCTGAAATAAGCGCGTTCAAACAAACAAACTCTTCAGCTTTATAATATAAGTATAGATAAAACGGTATTCTGCCGTTAATAAGCCTCACTTTTTACATCTCGCATATAAAATAGATTACATCTTGCTTGCTCGCCTTCACGAGTCCAACAATTACCTTACTTTCGTATTGGCATTTTATATGTATATAATGTATCTGTAACTTGAAAAACAGATTCATAGGTTTAAGCTGCATGGTTCTCATCACAAAATTATTCTGATAAATCTTATTTAAACTATCACAGGGCGCACACCCAGCGCAAAACGATACAGCCGAACCAGACATCTCCGAAGGTTTGTACGGTGTGTACAAACTGATAAACTCTGACGGAGGTCACAGAGACAGGGTTTATGTTGATGTAAAGGATCTTAACGAGAAGGTCGTCGGGCAGACTGTGTGGGTGCGAGGTAAGTTTAATTATTTCTAATAAATTTATACACTAGCTTTAAGCCCGCGGCTTCGCCCGAATTTTCAAAGAAAAACCCGCATAGTTCCCGTTCCCGTGGGATTTCCGGGATAAAACCTATCCTATGTGTTAATCCAAGTTACCCTCTATATGTGTGCTAAATTTCATTGTAATCGGTTCAGTAGAATTTGCGTGAAAGAGTAACAAACACACACACACACACACATCCTCACAAACTTTCACATTTATATTATTAGTAGGATAATCGCGCATCCTAATATGATAAATTAAGAGTTCAATTGAATGAATGTTTTAATGTTTTAACCTTCCAAATTATTTGGTTTCCTTCTGAATGTACACAAAAAATCGGAGATGTTTTGTTTTCAAACATGTAAAAAATTATCACAGTGTAGTAGAAGTAATTTTTATGAAAATCTATAAATCTTAGTTGTAAACTAATTGTTATACATATATCTAATAGGTAGTGGTGTACTGGCATAACAATGTTTGCCGTCAGCTAGTAATATCATGAAAATTTTACAAAACAAAGTCTGTCTCTCCCATGTCTGTCTGTCTGTTTGTAAAACTCAAGAACGACTGCACTCATTTTCATTATGTTTTGCACTTATGTATATCGTGGTTTTGGTGGAAGATTTTATTACATAATGTGTTAAGTTTTAGACTAGGCAAGTGAAACCGTGAGTTCAAGCTAGTATAACAAATTTTATGCAATTTTTCAGCTCGTCTCCAAACATCTCGAGCGAAGGGCAAGCAATGTTTCGCAGTGCTGAGACAAAATTCCAGCACAGTCCAACTGTTAATCAGCGTGAACGATGAACGGAAGGTCAGCAAGCAAATGGTCAAGTTTACTGGCAAGTAAGTTGATAAGTTAAGTTATGATTGTGTTAAGTTATTGTCAAGTTAGTGGTTAAGTTAGTTTTGGTGGTATGAGAAAATTGAAAAGCAAAGGAAGACCAAAAGGTTACTCAAAAATAAAATGAGAATACAAAAAAATTTGCATAATTATTTCTATCAAAAAATTTCAAGTATTATAGTTAGCATTTTACTATTAAATAGGGCTTTATTTTATCATGAAGAAAGTATAATAATATAAGTTGTCTATTAAATTTGTAGAAAATATATCAGACCAGATGATTTTCTTTTTATATGAAGACAAAAACGACGTCTGAACTATGTCAGACTCAGAAATTTTCCTACAATCAACTTTTTCACGTCTCTAGGGGAAATATACATTTCAAAGTTGCGATTTAACTAAAAGCATGGCAAAAGAAGGCATAGCGAATGTCGAATGTAGACTGTCAGACTCTAAAATTTTACATAGTAAATAGCATTACAAATTGAAAGTCAGAAAACATAGTAGAGTCAGACCCTAAAATTTTTCCATAACGGAAACACATAAACTACATATTAAGTTTAACATTTTGCCTTATTTGTTAAATTTGTTATGTGAAAAGTGTCTGAATGAAGGACTGTATATTCTATTCAATACCAAAATATTATTGGTTATTTTGATTTAGGTAATTTGTTTCTATAAAATTATAGCTCCACTAGCTGTTGCCCGCAGCTTCGCTTGCGTGGAAAAGATAAATTTTCATGGTATAAGTTTTCATCCCCTATTTTACCCCTTTAGGGGATGAATTTTCTAAAATCCTTTCTTAGGGGACGCCTACGTCCTAACATCTACCTGCATGCCAAATTTCAGCCCGATACGTCCAGTGGTTTGGGCTGTGCGTTGATAGATCACTATATCAGTCACCTTTGAGTTTTATATATATAGATTGAGTTTTATATATATAGATAGATTATATAGTCAAATTATGAACATTAAATAAAACTACTACCTTTAATACATTTTATTCCCCAGCATAACAAAAGAATCAATAGTCGACATTCAAGCGACTATCGTGAAAACGGCCACACCCATCGAATCTTGTACCATACAGAATGTAGAACTTTCCGGTTTACAAGTGTGGGTTGTTTCATCTGCTCGGGCACAATTACCGCTACTTATCGAAGATGCGGCAAGACCGGAGATATCTGACGTGAGTATTTAAAATATGTTTTTACTAGGTTTCCGCCCGCGGCTTCGCCCGCGCAGTCAAAGAAAAACCCGCATAGTTCCCGTTCCCGTGGGGTTTCCGGGATTGCGTCAATTTCCCGGGATAAAAAGTAGCCTATGTCCTTTCTCGGGTATCAAAATATCTCTATAACAAATTTCATGCAAATTGGTTCAGTGGTTAAGGCGTGATTGAGTAACAGACAGACAGACAGAGTTACTTTCGCATTTATAATATTAGTATGGATTTATGGAACAATAACAATAAATACACATTACATATAGGAAGACATTATCATTAATCAATTGTATATTATAATGTAACTAACCTAATTAATGTTATAAATGTGAAAGTTTGTGAGGATGGATGTATGTGTAGGTGTGTATGTTTGTTACTCTTTCCCGCAAATACTACTGAACCGATTACAATGAAATTTAGCACACATATAGAGGGTAACTTGGATTAACACATAGGATAGGTTTTATCCCGGAAATCCCACGAGAACAGGAACTATGCGGGATTTCTTTGAAAACGCGGGCGAAGCTGCTAGTAGAGAACTAATCAATTATAGGTGTACACAACATTCGCAATAATAACACTTATACAACTAAAATGAAAGCAAAACATAATTAATATATCCCGCCCGCGTTTTCTAAGAAAAACCCGCTAAGTTCTCGTTCCTGTGGGATTTCCGCGAAAAAAATAGCCTATGTCTTATTCTGGGTCTTCACCTACCTACATAACCAATTACACTGTAATCGGTTCAGACTTCAGTAGTATTTTCGTGAAAGAGTAACAAACCATCCATCCTCACAAACTTTTGCATTTATAATATGAGTCCTGAATCCTTCCTGGATAGAAGTAAAGCTTCTTTAGGCGCGTTGAGAGTAAATTTTCAAAGTCGCGTCATGACAATACCGTCACGTCATGGAATAAGGTAATGATTTTGGTATCTTTGAATCTTGCCAAAGAAGTTTCACTTCTGACACGTGTGCACACACGCTATTTTTTTATTATTTATAGCCTTTTATTTATTTTTATTTAGTTATTTATAAGCAATAATTTCTACCACATTTAGGATCCTGAAGCCCTTAAAATTCGTGTGAACCAAGACACAAGGTTGGACAATCGAGTGTTAGATTTGCGTACACCAGCGAATCAAGCCATTTTCCGCATTGAGGCAGGCGTTTGCAGGCTCTTCAGGGACATACTTACAAAACGAGGTTAGTTGCATTAAAGTATTAAATATTCAGGACAATTTTCACACACGGCACGATCTGATCCCATACTAAGCTTTCGCTTGTGTAATGGAAACCAGATGGCTGATAAACATACATATATAATTTTAAATAAATACTTATATAGATAATTAACACCCAGACACAGAGTAAACATCTATGTTCATCACACAAATATTTGCCCCGGGTGGGAATCGAACCCACAACCTTCTGGCTTGGAAGGCAGGGC
>CAJQZM010020173.1:0-13386 GCA_907164665.1 Colias nastes | reverse complement strand
CGAGCGAGCGAAGCGAGCGTGCCGCGGCAGCGGCCGGCGAGTGCCAGAAGCGTCTTTAGGGCGATTCCCACTCAAACAAAAAAAAAATGTGTGCGTGTACTAGTGTACACACGTAAGAAGTGAAACTTCTTTATGACCTAATTTTTCAAAAAATAATTTACTATATGCAACTTTACAGAAATACGTCGAATCACGCGTGGTAGGGATAAGAAAAAGATGGCGCGTAACGGAAAAATGTCACGCGAAACGAACAAATGTTACACTAATTTTTTATCCGACCCCGTTAAAGAAGTTTCACATGGACGTCTGGACTCGTATGTATTTTGCTCAAGTATTTTAAAGCAAAATGTATTTCGATTCAGACACGCTCTGAATAGGTATACAGTTTGCTCTTCAACTATAAAGGCAAACTGCGATCGAACTCAGAGCAACCCCGGTCTGGGTCAGTATACAGTTTGGCAATACGCTGCCGGGGGACAGGACTAATTTAATGAATTTTTCTGATCAATTTCGATATTATTGACTACGATTGTGAGAAAACAATATTACTCAGCATTTCCAATACATATTTTATGAATGCAGTACATAAATTATAATATTTTGGTATTTTCGAGGGCCCTTAAATATAAATTTTATAAAGAGATAGTTTTAAGGAAACATTTTTACGCGATATTTAATAAAACTATTTTATGCTTTAGGAAAGTGAAGGACGACGACGTCATCATCTTTTACATAATCAGAAAATTAAGGAAATGACAGAGTAAATTCAATAGATACATTTTAATTCTACTATACAAAAAAAATAATATATAGAATTTTATAATTTTACAAATAATTCGTTCATTACATCATAATCCCTAAGCGTAAAATTTAATTTAAGAAAGCAGCTTTAATTTATGTTTCCAATACTTGAATTTTATTTAAAGTTGTTACCTTAATATTACTTCACAAAGATAGAACTTATGATTGGAGAGTAGCGTTTAGTCGCAATTTGTAAACTTTTATTAAAATAATTAAGATATGACAAGGATCGCGAACATTATGAGAGCCTCAAGGCACACCTGGTAAAGGCAGTCCATAATTAATTTCGAGACAAAGCGTCGTGAATTATTTTGGCTTATTGTACTATCAAATTCCATGATATTGGCAATGTTCATGAGCTCTTAAAATCAATGTTTAACCTCACGATACTGTCGCATAGACGAAAACTGTAAACTTTCCTTTTACAATGTCACTAGGGAAATTGCTATCATTAATTTATAATGCCCTGCTTTGCTATCGACGTATTTAAATCGGTAATCCTGAGGTTTTATAGCGGTAATATTATTTAATTTATGTAAAGTTTAATATTTTAATTATTTTAGGGATGTCAAGTGTCATTAGTGAGCATTTTAAAAATATCTTATTAGTCTTGCAGTTTAATAAACGTTAAACAAAGTGCTTGTATTGGCTAAATTATTCATTAAGGTATTTCTATAAAAAGATTTTTCAATATTGTAATCGAACCATATTGATATTGAATAGTTGTTGTGTGTGTAATGTAATATCTAATGACACTATTTTCTACAAATTACTCTATTTAATTTATAGCACTAAACACTGTTGTAATTTAAATATTGTATACAATACGTCGTGATAAATTAAGCGCCAGATTGTCAAAGCTTCGATCGAGTTTCTCTAATTGTTTGCAAGCTCCCGGTCGGCTCCAAAAAATATTGAAAGAAAATCATCGTTAATGTTTTGGTCGCAAGTGTCAATAGTAACGCGACCGTCTCCGTGTTGGGTTACGAAAATAAAGGCGTATAAGTGGCAAAACAAAAAGCGCGATCCACAGCGAGTATCGAATTACCTTTGACTGTATTGCATTCGAATAGACCGTATTGATCGACCGCGTGCTTTGTCCCGATGTGTGAATATTGAAGGGTTTGGATTTCTGTTCGATGTATTGTGACGTGCCGGTACATGATTATTGATCGATCGATTTTTGGTAGAGCAGAGGAAGCTGATAAATTCGCTGCAGTAATAATGCGACGTTAATAATAATTATTGTAGGAGGATGAGTAGCCATTTTAGTTTTGTAGTAATTGAAGTAGGTATACAACTAAATTACATGTGATCCGCAGATTTAATCAGTATTCAAAACTTTAATAATTACAATCAGAAAAAGCTTAAATTTACTAATAAAAAAGCACGATGTAAGAACAACACTATAAATTCACTGTTTAATACAAAATATTGATACACAGTCTTTGTGTAGTAAATATGTGGTCACTGCGAAAGCCCAGGCTTGCCAAAATGAAGTATTTCGTTTGAGTTCCCGACGGAATCGGACCCGCGCTTCTGATTTTAAATGCAAATTCCTCCAACAACAAACCGAAGGAAACTGCCAGTTATTTTTGTGTTATTCTCACAATATCGGTAAGGAAATATAAACATTCTTGAGGTACGTGTTAATTTAAAAAGGTCCATTTAATGTTTGAATGATTGTTTTTCTTACTTTTATCACTGCTAAATGTTTTGCAAACACTTCTAATTTTAAGTACCGGGTCTTCAGAAATGTTAATCATGAAATGACCATTGAAAAATAAAAAAAATTATGCATGAATTATTAGATATGTATATATATTATATTTTTCAAATACGTTGATGTCTACATTTCATAACATACGCTTTGATGCGTTTGTAATGAACTAGATGGCGTTGCGTGAATGGTCTAGTCTAGGAAAATATCCGCAGAATTTTATTAAAATTCAACATCAATTAGAGTAGTTACATAATAACTGTACCAAATGTTAAAAAATATTTAGAATACGAATTATTTACGCTCTTCACTTTTACAATTATTATAATGCTCTCTGCAAAGCTCTAACCAACCTGACACATTTCTTAGTTCTTAGCATAAAATTAGTGCCGTATGCATTTCAATTAAAAACATTAATTGTTGCAGCGAGTATGTCTGTGAAAAAACGTACCTCTTTGTAGAATCTAAATTTTAAAATAATTTTATTTACTAGTACCTCAAAAACAGCGCAGTTTTTAAAGTGAAACAGAATTAACAATGCAAATGCTACTACAGGAGCGTTGTGTAAAATGTAAAATACATTGTCCGTTTTCAGTAAGACATTCTGGCTGAATTAAAACGAAATGTTCTACTTTAACTCACCTATATGGAAATTTAAGACATTTGATACGGGTCTATTAACATTTTTACGTTCCTAACACAACTTAAGTTTCTATTAAAAGGAATTTCAAAGTACCGTGTAATGGTTTACTTATATAACCTGACCGGCATCTAGACATGGATAAAACTCTGCTATATGGTTGTTTAAAATGTACTTTATTGCTTTATTTAGAATAAAATTAAACGAAAAAATATACACCAACGAAATATGAAACTTTCCAAACATACGATTTATTAAATTTTTCTGTAATTAATACTAACCCAGGTGTTGCCAATAAACATTTTAAAACTGGTTTTTATTACACACGTCCAAGACAAATAATGTCTATTGTATAATATAATATTTAACAAACTTATTACATTATTGAATCCCAAGAATAGATAATACATATAGTTAATTTTGAACAGTTAAAATAAATAAAAACGCAAAAGATGTCGTGGTTAACTGCTAAGATTTTGACTAAATGAAATAAGCAATGTAGAATGCAATCCGCTCTGAGGTTAAACAAGTATCTCATTCAATTCTTGTTCAGATTCACAAAGACTGGAATAGCAAGAATTTTGAAGCCTTTTAGCTATCGTCCAAGACGTCAGAACTGTGATGAGTATTTTACAGTCGGAATTTGAACCTCTTCGCTACCACAATTGTTTTAAAGCGAACAAAGAAGCCGCGTTATGAATGAAGTTAATGTGGTCGGGCTTATGACGCCGAAAAGGGAAGTATGAATAAAATTTAATGTAGTGTTATAAACTGTTAATGAATTTAATATTGCTGATTTTTAATGTTTAATCTTTTTTGTGTTTAATAAATTGTGAGGCGATATTTATTTGAAAGACTAAAATAGTATACATATTCTTGGACAGCTGTACTAATTTTAAAGGGGTTTTTTCTCCCGCTCTTGAATAGACGTAGACTATTAATACGAGTGGTGAAGCAAACGAGGTTGAGGGTTACGGTGTAAATTATTTTTGTTTGTTACTTATATTTCATTTTTATCCTTTTAGGTAGACGTATCTTCATTTTAAGATCATCAACTTGCGCTCTACTGTAAAACAATATTTTTTTAAATTTAAATTTGTTTTATTGGTCTTTATAGGCCAATTATTCATTGAAGTAATCTAATAAAATTTTGATTAAACCATTTAAAGCTCAAGAGTTAATCCGAACAGTTTTGTGTGTGATAAAGTAAGAAAATATGACTTATTTTCTTTACCGACAAAACATAAAACCGCTCATATACAGCTATTGCAGTAAATTTCCGTTTCAACAATACATTTATCATGAACACAGCGTTAATCATATCAACATGTATTAACGAATTTCAATGATTGTAATTTAGCTTTAAAAAGCTTGTTATTCATAAACAGATTAAACATTCATGTAATGAGATAAATTGTGATTCAATAACGCACTTATGTTTGCGTATGTTAAATCAAAATAATTATATTAATTAATTTGCGAAGATAATTCGTATGAACCGGACTTTTTTGTCGTAATTTTGCTTGCGGCGTGTGATTGTTTCGCTGGTTTAATGAATCGAATTGAGTTGCGATTTATCGTGCATTTACGGCATTCGAAAATAATGTCCCGCGTGTCTAATATTTGATTTGTCAAATTTAATTTATTTTATAGCGGCTCTATCAAATATCGATGCATTCATTTTATATTGTATTGTATAATGTGAGCTTTTGTAGGTATAATGGTTCATCATTATAATCGTCGTTGGAAAGAATCTCTCTTAAAGATATAGACATACTTGTTTGTAAATAAAATCAATCAGTAATACATAGTGCAAGTAATGCATAGTAAATAATATGTGCCGTTGCAATCGCCTACTTATGTCAACACGATATAGAGATATATTATGTAAGAGAAATCGTTGCTCTATCAACACAAATTATCACATAACTTTCATAAAAGTAATCGTAAATCAAGCTCTATACATCGAAATAATATTATACTAGGTATAGGAGTTTTTGAATAGGGAACTCCTTCTGAATTTTCCATTTTCCTGTAATATTAAAAACATCGTTTATATTCATACGACTCTTCAACCAATGACTTTGTGTTTTCAACGACAAAAGTCCATTCGAGATAAAGTACTGATCACTTACAAATACCTGATCGTTTGTACCAAAAGCAGTTTGACGAAGGTAAGCTTCCTCCGTGTCCTCAACCCTTTGTCTCGTGAGAATACAATGGACAATCGCAATGCTTCCAGATACGATATGGGACACCCTTCGCCTCTCGTAAACGTGACCAAATTTCGAACAAAATGTTTTGTGTTCCCAATGTCTAAAATAAGTAATGTCATTCCCTCTGGGACGTTCTGCCATGTATGTTCATGTTACAATTAGAACTAAAATTGAAATAACGTGTATTAATTAATCTTCATGTCATGTCCTAGCGAGTTTTAACGTATTTATATTTGTGCTACGTTTGTTAGCTCTACCCACGCGGAGTTGTAGCGAATAACCAAAACCAGTTTATATTATACAAGAACAAGAATGGATGCTATAAATACATAGATATGAGTATGTTCTAAGCCTAAATTAACCTGTACCTTTATAATAATTGAGTTTTTTAGCGTGGTCATCGGTCAAAAAGACTCGTTCCAAGTTTTGACTGCTCCGGACGTTATGTCGGCCTCCTGCATTGTGAGTTCCTTTTTTATCCTCTTCACTCCGCCCGGCTGAGTGCGTTCTTTCTTTTAAAAATTTCTATGCACTTTTTGTTTACACACAACTAGCGTGGACATTCGCCTTCAATGCGACGCGTGCATGAATTTAACTACTTAGAATTTCAAAGGGCAATTACTCAGCGAAGTTTTATAGCGTATTATTTACGTTGAATGTTCGATTTTTGAACTGAAACGTTCGCTGTGAGAGTACATTACTGCCAATAGATTGCTATTAGAGAGACCGCTATAACATACGTTTGGTCAGCAAAAGTGCATGGTGGTTAATGTATGAGGCATCCCTTTCATTAAACGCTATTCAGCTAGCGGCTAATGTACGTTCGCAGGAACAACTTTACTAAAACATTTCCCTTGCTAATGATAGACTTAAACCATTATTTACTTCTAACATAAATCTTCGATACCTTTTAACAGTCTCTCTAGTGCTCTACAAAATATGTTCTCTCGTTTTAATTATATTAAACTGCGCTTAAGAAAATTAGTAACTGTGTATTAAATGTAGTAATATTTTATTAAAAGTACCTAGTACCTACATAAACAACACTATCTTTGTTGTAGCTTATGATAAAAGTTCATAGCTTTTTATAATACATATTAATGAATTGTAATATAATATTCGGCGTTAATAGACTATGCACATGAATAGTATAAATTATATGCCATCCCATATTCGTGCATAAAATAGCTTTGTAGAGGAAATGCTTCACCCCAAATTTTATTAAAAATTTAAGCATTTCGAAGTAAAATTTAATAAGAAGTTCTGCAAAAAACCACGCTAGCGCTAAGCGTGCATGCGATGCGTGCAGCTGACGCCAAAAGTACGGCATAATATGATGTCCCTAATCTACTTCACGGTTGGTTGGACGGAGCGCCCTGTCGATAACAATAACTGACTTA
The DNA here is from genome assembly GCA_907164665.1 of Colias nastes. Lineage (NCBI taxonomy): Eukaryota > Metazoa > Arthropoda > Insecta > Lepidoptera > Pieridae > Colias > Colias nastes. The sequence goes on along the minus strand of CAJQZM010020173.1, from coordinate 6,609 downwards.
CTATGCCCGATAATCGGTTTTGCTATTCGGAAACCTCCGTGATTGACACTTTTGATGACGTTCTAGCTGAACTGAGCGCCCCCGAATTCACAGCTTTTTTTCTATTACAATTCGAGGGATCAGAATTTATTTTTTCAAATAAATACGAGTGTATTTTTAATAATTGGACGCAGATATATTTGGATTATGTTTATTTTTTTGATTTATTTAGTTCAATATAATTACACAATGCTAGACAGATGCAGTTTGCTTTCCGCTGTGTGTATTAGATTTTGAAATGTATTATTATCGTATTTTCACAACACTTGACAAGGTATAATTATTCAAGTTACCACATTTATTATGCTCTCAGTAAACTGTTTCTGGGTATAGTTTAATGAAGGCGGTAAATTGCGAATTAATATTGCGGTTTATATGGCCATAATAGTTTAGATGGAGATTAGTTAAATATACAACTATCTTTATAAAATAATATTATATCTATGTGGGGAAAACTATAATAATTCATGTTTACCGAAATCTAAATAAAATTATATTCTTCACAAAATAAAGTTCTCGTCTTTATGCACATTAACGTAATATACCTTTTTATAAGTGTTGTATTTTTCTTAGAAAATGTACAGCAAGGAAATACATAATATATTTTTTTCTTTTATTTTCAAGCTTATTGTTAATGTATATCTACTTCACCAATACGTTGAACTGTATTAAAATCTCCCAGAATTCTCAGAGAGGGCAATGAAACAAAAGAATAATTTTGTCTCATCGCACGCAAACAAAAATTATACTTCCGTCTCTTTTCATGAGGTACCCTTGAATTGCTTTGAATCTAGAGTAAGTGTAATGTTACGTACACGCACACATTCACGTGACAGCACACAAGCAAACAATTGTGTATGTAGTGTGTTGTATCGTGAATTATGATTTGCGAAGATACTTCGAAAGATACACTATGATATTCTGAGAATTTTTTACGACGAGAAATTCATGACTAATAAATATTAAGAGCACGAATTTTTTTTTCTATAAATATTTAGCAAAAATATTTTTTTTTTCGGATAATATCATTGTGTTCAGCCTACGCTGATCTGTTTTTGTAAGAAACTTATGTTTTGGATAATCTCTCCGTGACATGACTCAACCTTTTTGAGATTTTGTATTGAAATAAAAATGTAGCTAAACTAAATTACAAACAAACAAGAATGACTCACCTCTTCTATGTCTCACGTGGTATTTGCTCTTAGTCACCGGTCCCGTACAACACGGTTGTTCATAATAAAAGTTATAAGAACTGTCCACTTCAGAATTCGGTTGAATGAGCTGGGAATGAACCTGCCATTCCGCACCGATGAGCACTACAGCTAACCAACGAACGGTAAGGGAAAACGCCCCCATAGTCCGCACACTAATATACATAATCACCACACTAACACTAATGTTTAACACCGATACATTTCAAACCTGCAAAGGAATAAAAGCATAAATAAAAAAAAAAAACAAAATAAAAACAAAAGTGAAATAAAACACCGACGCATTTCAAGATGAAATGAGCATTATTCCTTTTACGTAATAATATATATTTCTAATAAAACGTTATTTTTAATGTTACATATTATACGTATTATAAGTAATTATGTGAAATCAATAAGATACACGACTTTTATTACATTAATGTATTGCATAGTTAGTCCTTCAATTATTAATATTAAAAGATTATTATAAAGTAATAGTTTTAGTTATCTAATTAAGAGGGTATTTATAATCCTCTAGTGTGTATTATTTTTTTTCGATAGATATCAGAATTTGTGTATTCTTATAATAAATATTCATTTTTCGCTTTGAAGTAGAGTTGAAGTTTATAGAGTTTTCGGTTTAAAATCTTAATTATCCTTATTCATTGACGCTCCCTTGCTCCTCTATATTATACTATCTAATGATGTTAATTAAGAGAGTATTATAATACTATAATAAATAAAAATTATGTTATTAAAAAATATAAACATGTATTTATATAAGAAAAATTTTGCGTGTAAAGTACTACTCAAAGCTATATGTTTGCCGGTTAGGCCTAAATGAAATAAGCTTGATGTAAAATGTTGCGTCTGGCAAAAAAATTCATCACTATTTTTAACATAACATGTCCTGAAGATTTGATGATAGTGAACAGACATTCAATAACAGAAATTTATTTATATGTATATAAGGTAAAAGCATCAGTAGATGACCACTTAAGGAGACAGAATATTATTTTTAAATGTTTGACTTTAATTATCATATGAATTCAGTAAGTTTCTTTTTTTGGAAACCCTGTAAAATGTGTTTTAACATATGAACAAGCATTTCACCACGTACAATGGTCGAATAAACTTAAAAAAAATTAAAAATGTTCTTATATTAGAAATTTAGTAGTTGACCATCTAAAAACTAGAAGATGACCATATTTTGCATCAGTAGGTGACCACTCAGATGCTACAATTTTAATTGGGTTATTTGTTAAATAAGAAGCAATAAGATGAAAAGATAACGTTTTATTTGAAATATAATAATAATTAGGCCTTTTTAAGCCTATAATTTAAATAAAAACAAGATTCTAAAAGATCCGACAGATGGTTATAAAACAAAAGGACACTGTCAAACACAAAGCGTAAACGTCAAACTTTTTGCCAAATTTATCATATCAAGGAATGTATCTCTGGAACATCATATACATTTCTCGTAGAACTGGTCTTCTTGGGAGCCTCTATATGAGCAACTACTGCATCCCAGGGATAGTCGAGCACATCTTTATGCCATTATTTGCCATTTTTTGCCATTTTTTGCACCCAGTCGCATATTTTATACTCCTCTTCTGGTGTAAGGATGGATGTCGGACCCATTTTTCGTTCCATCGGTGACTTCCCTTTTACTTTATTTGTAAGCGTTATTCTTGGTACACCGAACTTTTTTGCAGCCGTTCGTATTGGTGTTTTATGAAGAAGAACATCGTTCACTGCTGCAAGCATTGCAGCTTCAGTATAATTTAGGAATGCGCCCCTTTTCCCAGGCATCTACAAGATAAATATTGGTTTTAGTAATAGACCATAGCCATAAATTCGTACCATAAAGTTAGTCAACTACTAAAGAAAATCAATCTATTGTTAAAGTAAATAAAATAGTTCATTTTAATTAATTGTTATATGCAGTATATTTAAAAGATACAGAACATAATCAAAAGTTGACCACCATGGTCAATTACTAGAAAATCATAGTCAAACGGTAATTCGGTAATGGACCACCATGGTCAATTACTAGAAAATCACAGTCAAACGGAATCAGTATTGGACCACCCCCACATCTCAATTTTGTCAACAAATCTTTAAATTTTAATTACCCTGTCATTTAAATAAACCATAAACGAATAAAAAACGAAAAACACTTACCGTCAACAAGGTGTCAAAGTTCCTAGTATTCAGCTTCAAACTTTTTCAATCTCTACGAATATTATTACAAAAAACGAATTTATTGATTTTATGGTCCGTCACTCAACAAACAACTGACAACCATTTACTATATTTGACAGATATGGATGCGCAATTTTCGCGCCTATTTGACCAGATAGCAGCACTAACTACTTATTAACGAATGAGTTTTTAAAATTGCCGCGAATTCTTATTATAACGGTTTATGTGCATTAGCGGTCAACTACAGGTACATGGTCAACTACTAGTGACTTTACCCCTATGTATCTGTGAAAATAATTGACAAACATATCAAAAGAGATCATTCAAGATAACAATCGCAAATAAAAAGAAAAACAGTAAAATGTATATTGTCGAACGAAATGAAATACCTAACAACTTTATTCATTTAAAAGTAGATAAAAGAGTTATGTTTAAATGTGCACAAAGCTTAACCACTAAATCCAATAATATCGATATCAAAACAATATAAACGTAAACTGCTTGATTTATTGCGAGTGATTTATAGTTAGAGCACACGCGACACGAACGCAAATAAGCAATACAAACCAATAAATGAAATAATGGGATAAAAAACACAATATACGCCCATTGTGAAATAAAACGCCGGTTGATTCTACTGTAAAGTATGGGGATGTTTAATGGTTTCAAAGACTGTTATGGAGATTAATAATGTAGTACACCTAGCGTAATGGAAACCACATGTCCTTGTACATTTGGCTTTAATTGCATCATCACACATAACTTTTTGCGATTTAATCTGACTCTTTTTTCCGCCATTATTATATTTTTTGGTATGTTACAAACGTTTAGTGGAACATCTCGTGCTTATTTTCTTTGTCTTTTTAAAAGATGAACTCGAAGTTCAAGCATTAAACATTAATAATAATTTATGGTTCAGCATTTTTCCTTATTGTAACAAAAAAGTAATCATTACGAAATGTACGAATACCGCAAATCGCAATTGGCTATTTACCCCGATAATCTTCCACATTTTCCAATTCATTACATTGTCGTCACATATCAGTAATTCATCATACCCAAAGAGATTATAATCATGGGTATCGTGGAATAAATAAATGTCTTCTGCTAAATTTAACCCGAATCTTCGGTCCTTCGTCATGTGTAATGTGTATCTTTCCTTGAATGCGGTCAGGGTTCCCGTGAAAGAGTATTGAGATGAATTAAATAGATAAGTTTCAAAAAAGGGATATTGAAAGGGTGTTATCACGGACTCGATTACGATGCGTAATAAATTACGCGAGGAATATATTTGGAAATTACGCTGAGAGCTTTCTTGCAAAGTAAGTTTAATAGTTTTATGATTTTAATAATAAAGGTAACGTATATTTACTTACCTAAGTACCTACAGCTAATTGGTTTAAATAATTTAAAAAAAATTGAATCGAATTTTATATGAACTCATAGTATACATTCAATACTCAAATTGATGTAAAACTGGTTTTATTTTTTGTAAGTCAATGTGTCTATTAGCAATAATGACATACAATTCGAAAGAAAAGTACAAAGTAGTGATGTAACGATACATGATTTTGCCGATACGATACCGATACCGATAGTTGCATTAAAATATCGGCGATACCGATACCGATACCGATATCGATGGCTTGGTAGAAAAATAAATACTGAATTATGCATAAAAGTTACCAACATTTAACAGAGACTCAACTGTAAATCGTTTTCTTTTAAATAAAAATGCCAAATCAACAAAACAAAAAAAAAAAAAAGACGTGTGGCACTCGGGGACTGCCGCGGTAACGCTATTGCATAGCATGCCTTCAAGTCACACCTCCGTGCCCGTCGGAGTGGGGAGCGTGAGGTTTTTTCGTTACGGAATTTCTGGATTCGGTCCCCGCGCTCGAGGCCCGCGATAGAAGCTATGCAATAGCTTAAAAATTATTTTAATATTATTATTTTACAAATTCAGTTGAATTTTAAGTAATACACATACAATCAGTAATCAAAGTTTACTATTGGTAGAGTTTTTTCAGAAAACAAAGTGCCCGCGCGCGGGCGACCTCCCGCATCGTTCATTGGGCGCGGTTTTTTGAATTGTTTGATTCCGATATCGGTTGTTTTATAATCGGCGATACCGATATATCGGCTTGCCGATTACATCGGCCGATATATCGGTATCGGTATCGGTATCGTTACATCCCTAGTACAAAGTAACAAAACGTTTTCTCGTGAGAGGTTAATAGTTTTTATTCATCATGATTAATGGCTTCTGAACTCATGATCTTTGTGGATGGTAGCTGGCATCGTTAGGAGTAAATATTTTTAAATCTCCCCGTTCAAATAAACATTTTGGGGTGGCTTAAAATTTTCTATTTTGTTTGTATCCTCTGGGATCAACGTGACGTACGTCTTTATCCAGGGAAATAAAAAATGATGTGCTATTGATTACTTTACTTTTACTGTATTTTATTATTGATTTAAGGGTGTAGCAAGTAAATTCAATGTTTTAGAGCCCATTAAATTAAAATACCATGAGGTAATTATTTAAATGATTAAAACTTCATAACAGCTACCTATAACACATTTTTAAATTAGTCATAGGTACCCACTACAGGATTCTTGCTTCATTGAAATTAGATCGTGGTTTCTAAATATACTTCACAATTATTTTTTAAACATCAAGATTTTGATGAACGATTTAAATCCCTGTTAATTTCTCAATGCTAAGAAATGATTCGGTCGAATGAAAAATATGAGTCAAAAACGTCGCTCGCACATCCTGTCCGGTGATTCTCAGTATTGAAACCGGTTCCATAATGATGTCTTCATTACTGATTCCCAACAGACCACTTGATATTATACTCGTACACCGAACGATTTTTTGCTTCACTAATTTTATATTTCATTTTTCTTCGTTAAAGACGGCCTGGCCTACATTGCCTTTATAGTCAAAAAGACATTTAGCCCGAGATCTGTAAGAGATTTCATCCGAGAATATTAGCTAATTCAGTGTAATATCTAATATTAAAAGTAAATATTTTCTAAGAGAATATCTAATTACATCGCCTCGAGATTCAGCTCAAACCACCCAACGACCGGAGCGTTAATAAAATAAAAAGTTTTAGGATTATTCAAAATAATTTCTTGGAAGAAATCTTAAGCATTTCGTGGG
>CAJQZM010020172.1:0-12942 GCA_907164665.1 Colias nastes | reverse complement strand
TTCCATCATGTTAACCGGAATTTTCTTGCATGCTGTAGCTTTAAAGTTCAAACCTGGAAAGTGTACTGAGGAAAATGTATTAAAATAGTGCATTTTCGCAGGCAATTAAGAAACGGGAACAACCAGAAGAACATAAAACGGACAATGAAGAGGAAGTGGACGATGTACCTGATGGTAAGTGGCTTTCCTTTCTTTCTTTGTAAAACATGAGACGATTCTTGGATTAGAACTTCTAATTTTTATATTTATTTTCACCAAATGTACACATAAATAGCCGTGCGAATTTTTTAATAATGGAAAGGATAAATAATTTCCGAAAGCGATTGTGTGGTTTTGTTATTGCCTTATTCACTTTCTATGTTATTAAAGCTCGTATTCTTTATAAAAAACAAATAAGCTTGAGAAATCACAGTTACATTTGATACGTAAACATAGATAATACCTATTTATCTAGCAAACGCATTTTGAGATGTATCTCTATTGAATTCTGTTATTGTGTGCAGAAGACCTTTAGCGCGTAGATATGAAAGTATCGCCGTGTATGGTGACATCGGTTGTGCACGATGCGCCGAGATAAATCGTTGCGACACTTCACGCGGTCGTGACCACATTTGTTCTGTGGGATCACGAGGATAAATTAACTTAGTACTTGCCTCTAGATACTGGTACACGAAACATTAGCTTTTGTAAGCTCTTGATGTTTGTAAATGGAACCGTTTGTGACGGCCGTGGTATTAAGACATGTAGGAAATTGGTTGGAGATTTCGAAATTGAGTCTATAATATATGAAATACCAGTCTCGAAGGTATAATTTTTAAGAATTGTAGATAAATGGACGTAATTAAATAGTTAATGTATTCTCATTCTCTCGAATATTTAAGTCATAAAAATGAACACAACACACTTTACAGTGAAATTCCCATAAACAAATAAAATATAAATATCTGTGGAATGCAATCTCATCAATCAATAAATTAAACCTTATCGTAGATATACGGGTAAAAGATAAACGTTTTTTTTTATTTATCAAGGTTGTACTTGTAAAGGGCTTTTAGATCTAAAAATATTTGCCATGGATTGAATGAGGCAATGTTTTTCATTCGCAAGGTTTTAGGGCATGTAATCAGTAGGTATCGTATCGTTATCAGCTTATCTAGCTCACTACGTGCCATATGCGCTACGTATGGGCAGTGTGTCGTTTACTTTTGCTAAGATCGCGCCGATTTCTGCGCTCATTAAAACGATTTAGTGTCCATTGCGTGTATCAAATAATGCATTAGAAAATTTAACCTTCGTGTGTGCTTCAAGTGACTCGTATGCGTGGGCCATACGTCCGCGTCTCCATATTGTTTTGGTTGCATTCGCTCAAAAATAGTTCGTTCAGACGCATTCTCGCAATATCGAGTGACACGAATATATGCGAATAATATTTCATAATGTGATTTTAAATGTGATTTATTCAACACATGCGCATAAATACATAATTTGAATTACCAGTTGTTATACTACAATTAAAGTGTTTGTTACAATAAGAATTATTCTTCGACGTCTATTGTATACACAGGGGTAATGTAGAGATGTATAATAAATAGATCATATGCATACGTAAATGTCGTTAAGTTTGCTCGAAACGTCGATCACTGAAGGCCAAGTGAAGCTATTGTTGTTGTAGTTGGTAAATATTGTCATGTGATTCATGTCTCCGTTGAGCTATACTTGTGTTCTACGGAAGTCGCGATCTGCTCTATTAATTGAATTGTTTGTTTGTAATCCGTTACTTTGCTGCTTTCTCTCAAATGTAAGGAACGCTAGTTTGAATTTGTGATATAGAACAAGACTGAATCATGTTTTGAGTTTTGAACGATTTTAATTCAATATCTATATCAGAAAAATATGTCATGAATACTACTAATTTAATGTGTGTACATATTCTTTGTTATTTAAGTAGATAATTAAATTTCACGTAAAGGAAAATAACATGTTAAATTACTATTGTGTATGGAATTTGTAATATTTTATTTAATATCATTAACCTGACTAACAATGTTATTGAACTAACATTATCTTATCAGAGCTACACAAGCGATGCAAGTTCGAACAGTGGTCAAGATATCCTTTGCCAAGAAAGTCGTGTGCGAAATTTTTGCATAATTTCAAACTAAACATTACCCAAAGAATCGTATTGCACGACTTTCCCATAATTATTATTGTGAAAGTGTCCTAGAATAAAATTATTTTAATTATTATAGTTAGACGTTGCACAAGTAGAAGCAAGTTATATTTAATTTTATGTACCTCGCAAGAAGCAAGTTAAATTTATTCCAGTAATAACTAACTCAACGTTGGTGCACGTGTTTCATGTTCATGGATCGACATCACGAATTTTCTCCTGTCATATTTGATTGTCTTCCATGTCGGGCCTCCATCTCGCTCGCAAAGAGAATTGACAGTACCTTTGTCTGGCGATTAGACGAGATGTTATGAACGAAGTTTTAACCTCAATTAACTCTGACAACGCTAAGCTTGTTCTCAGTCTTGTGATCATTTACTTGTACATCATTATTCATTTTGCATAAAGAGCATCGCGGTCATTTACTTTCGTGCTACGATACACTATATTATACTTTGCTTAAATGCTACAATTAATCTGCTAATAGAAAGTGGCTTCAAAGTTGACAGATTCACACGGTAATATTTAAAAGTTCAAACAATTAAATAAGTAACGTTATACACGAGTATAGAAGCTATGAAAGATAAACGTTTGGAAGTGAAATTGAGTGTTAGGAGTGACGGTTCTTTGAGTCGGAATAGTGCGAGAAGTAGTACAAGAAGTAATCGCAGCAATTTGAGCAACAGCAGTAGCGGGTTGCCCGTGAGTGAAATATTTGCGACAGACCGTTATGCGCCGCCACAGAATAGAGCTTTTGATATATTAGATAAGTACCGGAGACAGCCGCAAAAGTACGGATATGCGTATCCGGCGCAGAGCCTGCAAGCTCTAAACCAGTATGAACAGCCGAGAAATAGACATTTCCCGGATAGGAACAGCGCCTATGTCGAATATGCATTACCGCTGAGAGATCACGGTTCGGAATACCCGCTCCGGGCGGTGTATCCGAGCTATCAGCCGGTGTACAATAACCCTTCTACTCAAATATACGGCACACTACCACGCAATGGACATTACGTAGAAGATAACAACGCCCAAGCCCCTGCTCATTATACCTTACCGGCTAGATCGGCTCGACGGGTTCGCATAAGTGAACTGCAACCTACTGTACATGGATATGGTACGTTGAATTCTAGTTATGTAGAATTATCGCAATTAATGGCTGTGTTAACTGTGTTACATAAGACTGTATGTCTCATATGTTTAATTTCGTGAACAATGTTATTGAATCGCGTTGTTTATTACTTATAAGTTCTTTTTCTAAATTCAAATTGAATTGCACGATAAAATTCAAATATGACTACATAATAAATTTCCATTGTAAAATAGACCTACAAATTCCAGTAGGATATCTTTGAAAGCGTTTAAGATATCAAGAATTTACTTCGAGGAGAAATTGGCCTTAGAAAGCTGCTTTGAATAGAAACTAATCTTGTCATCGACCTAAAGCTTTACCATATCTCATGAATTTATATAAAGATGCCATTTATAAAATCATAATAATGGTTAGATAGAAGATAGCCTTTGACTTTTGCAAAGAATAACATAAATGGCGATTGCATTCCAAAATATGTTATTGTTTATTGAACTTCCTTGACAAGTAAAAGAAGAAAGAGCTCTCATTTTAGAGATTTTTTGTCTTTTCGCTGTAGTGTTAATAGCTCGCATTATTTGTTACTTATCGCACATCACTTGATATTTAAATATCATTTAAAATTTTATATCAATGACGTCATAGCGAATCAGATGCACGATACTGTTTGGTAGATAGATATTTCTGCGTGTTTGCATATATAGGACGAGATGAACCCTCTAGGGACGGACAACAATAGCAACAGGGCTCCCCGAGGCAGTGGTGCGCTCTAATGAGCCACAACAGGTGCAAACCGCCTCCGTCCCACAGTTCTTTATGAGCTTCTTTATGATACACTCATACACTTTCATTGCGTTCTTTTAGTGATATTTTTTAATGAGTTTCATAAACATGGCCGTCACTAAGTCAGCTGTTCGCGGTATCATGTGTTCGCTTATGGAATTCACGTTCAAAGCAAGTAAGAATTTGCCATTTGCAAAAAGCACTATTTTTTAATCAATCAAATAAATCGATCTAAGTTAAAACATGTTCCTAATAAATAAATTGCCGTTATACTTTTGTAGCCCTCGATTATTCTACATCAACATTTTGGTATGCACATAGAGCATACCGGTTTTCGAAGGCCGATGGCAAAATAACATCATTTGTATTTTTGTTTGTGACGCCTACAGCTCTGTCACTTCCAATCATACATTGAACTTGCGTTGAACTTTTAAGTTTATTCACAACTAGATTTCCGCCCGCGGCTTCGCCCGCGCAGTCAAAGAAAAACCCGCATAGTTCCCGTTCCCGTGGGATTTTCGGGATTGCGTCATTTTCCCGGGATAAAAAGTAGCCTATGTCATTTCTCGGGTATCAAAATATCTCCATACCAAATTTCATGAAAATTGGTTCAGTAGTTTAGGCGTGATTGAGTGACAGACAGACAGACAGAGTTACTTTCGCATTTATAATATTAGTATGGATAAAGGCTTCAACTGCTTTAATATACACATATAAAATTATAGCACTCGCTTAACTAAATTGTATTTATCTATGTTCTAGATCGATTGGAACAGTATTTGTTGCATAACATTTAATCTGTAATAACTTCCGTAAAAGAAAAACTAAACTTAATCTTTTCCGTTCTAAAATATTATTATGTCGTTACTTACCTTATCAGATAGAAAGTACGGTAACTGTAGGTGGTCTTACCGAGCTGCATGATTTACAAACATAAACAGAAATATGGTTAATACAAATATTAAATTTGAAATTTGTACATTCAACTTTGTAACTTGTAACCCTAACGGTTCGTATTCGAAATTTTGTTCTGATGTTAAAGATCGACAAATAGCGGATATGCATTGTTCGGCCGAGCTTTTGAACGTGATCTCTTGCTATCTTGAATAACAATCGCATTGATAGCGATGCGACCGTTTAACCTATAATGCGACGCTGAAAGTTGGTAACTGGCGTGGATGAATTTTATATCGTTTGTTATTTGCATGTTCATGAACCGATAGAAGTTCAGACCGCGACCGCCGTTGGTGAACTTAGCTCGAAATAACGTTACCTCCCGATTTAATTTCAACTCAGGTTCATATTGCCTTCGGCTCTTTAAAGGTCGAACACGTAATGTCTCGTGAGGCTAAATGATTCCTTGCTATTATCTTAGTCGATGTGAATGCTATTGGAATATAATAACAGACTAAAGAATTTAAATTTCTACACGCATTGCAATTTTTAATGTAATGTTATGTGAAAACTTTTACTAACCATTTTTGTATGTCTAAGTATACGATTCTTGAAACAACTAATACTCAGTTGCATTAATCTACATAATATTACATTTAAACGATATTTAAAAATAAATGCTTTTTAAAAAGATGTTTTACAAACACACCTTAAATTCTTATACAAACTATTTTGGCATGCTCTTTCAAGTGCTCTAATACTCGACTTATTAGTCGAGTGATATAAGTCTATTGAGTACGTGACAAAAATATTTCCATTAACCATATAAGTACCTCGTCAATCATGTGACAGCATAGCAAATTACTAGATATTACTTTCCAAGTCATATGTTAATGTCAGAGATCGTAAATTGGACAATTGGTCTATATTCTGACGTATAAAAACTAAAAAGCCTTTCGCTATAAAGTAATTACTGTAATATAACAATCTCGGACATTCCTAGTGCTTTACTAGATTGTTATGTTAGAAATAAAAACATCCGGTATATTTTGTGGTTGTTTGAAATATTCTAACAATACAAATATATGTTGTTTTAGAGATATTTTAGAAATATATGTTGTTTTAGAGATATTTTAGCAAATCATATTATAATGTTAGGTCAATGTAGTTTACCACACGTGTATTTACTAATTTCTATATTATGATGATATTTGAAATAGTATTAATCATGTAACTAGTAATTACCCAACAACAAAAAACGTATTTATTGAAAATATTAAATATCATTGGCTAAGTTATTTATAAAATATCTGGGTATTATGTTTATCTCCTGTAATATTTATCGTTTCGCATCGGTATGTTATCTGAAACTAATCTGAATACGTATTCACCGTCCACCTTTTGTGTCTGAATGTACCTTTCTCTATTTCATTCCATCCGTAGGTATATAAATCAATCTTGTGGTAACTATGCCCTAGAGTTTCTCCCATTGCTCGGGCCCACTGCGGACCGGTAGCCAAACCGCATACGTTGTGAATAATCAAAGTGCGGACGCTGTGGGGTTAATGCGGTTAACACCCGCGCCTCGCTCGGATCTCGAAAGCGAACCTGTGAAATGAATTATTGAAGCGCAACCATCATCTGATACCCTGTAGTTAAACCGTGTAAATTGCACTATAATTCCATTGTAGATGAACGATAACCGCGTCATTTTGTACTAGACTTGGCGGGAATTCCACTGTAGATGTTTTTTGATTGCGTCAATTTTCTTTGTAAGATATTTATTAGATGCAGTATAGACATATTTGGCTACTTTTTATTCAGATAATAGCGAAGCTGTTTGCTTAAACCAGTAATTGAACTATTGAAGAAAAACAATTGTTTTTAGTAAAAGAACACAATAGAGCCATCGAAGCCTCACATACGCTTAACTTTTTACTACCTTATGATGGTGCAATAAATTGAAGATACGGTACACGAATACAGGATATCAGTTTCACATCACGTCCAGTTACGAAACAAAAGCGTCTCCAATCGTAAGAAATTCCCAACGAACAACATCACCGATCGTCATACCGTTATGCGGAATATAAAAAACCTTAAAAAGAAAAGCATGTTCCTATTAAGCATTTTCCCATTTATAGCACGTCAATAGGTTCATGAGACCTGCATATGTTTTGCTTCCATGATTAATTATGAATAAGGTACTTATAAGATTCTAGGAGAAAGACTCCTTAATTATTCATGCATTTAACATTAAGATTTGAATCGTAGAGTTACAAGTTAAAATATGGATATCACCGCCAATAACAATATATTTTATATTTTATCAAAGAATTCCAAAAGATAAAAAGTAAGTTTCTATTCGAATACAAATTACAATTAGTTAAGAAATATTCATATATTCAATATTCATGCGGAAGTATGTAGATCACTGCGCGGTGAAAAGTTAAACCGTTAAGATCCTGCCTTCTAATAATAATCTCTTAAGCTATCCTGGTTGGTAGTTTCTAGTTTCACTTGTAAATTGTTAGGTCCGCTTGTTACCTGCCCACTTAACATAACGCGCATGTTAATTCTTAACGAGACGACTGTTAACATTATAATTAACGTTCAGTGTTTGTTCAAAATTAATGATATGATTCATGTATTTAGGTAGATAGGATTTAATGAGAAGAAGTGAAAGGTTTTAGGGCCCGCATAACATAATTTAATAGGAAGTTAATATTTGTGTTTCGTTTTAACAACACTTATTTAACATGTCAGGGACATAGGGTTCAAGTGCCATTTTGTCCATTTGAATTTTACCAATATCGACATATTACCATCTTTACTTTTACCATAAATAATAATTATAAATTCATTTCCATCATTATCGAAGGCAAAGCTCAAAAATAATAGACTAAAATCGACACGTAGTCAATCGAAAGTATCGTAGCGCTGTTTTAATGATCTAATGGTGATAATGGGTAGGTAACGCAAGGGTAAAATAAAAGGAGTCGTATGCAGCAGGTTGCTTTCTATTTTTAATCGAGGGGAGAGGTCGCGGGCGGACGCCGGCGCCACAGCCTCTCATCTCGGTGGTGCTATTGCGCGCATTCCGTCATCGATGCGACCCGGGCTGCGCGCACACACGCGACCCGACGTATCATTGGTGCTACATTGTTTATACTTTTATCTGACGGACTATTTACTTCTCGCTTTTTGAGCTGCTCAATGAGTACGGGCCCATACTAATAATATAGTTTTGCGTGTTCGATGTTGGACAATGACCGAACCGGTATGCGTTAGAATAGGCGACTGGTGCATAGCTGATTGATGTTAAGTCTTCTATATTAAGCGACGGATCCAGTCTAGACTCGTGCCTACGGCCGGGCCTTTTAAGGAAATTTAATAGTACTGGTTTTAAATCAGGAAATGGGTGTTATAAGGAGGAAGAAGCGTAAGTTGTTTGTTTATTTTGGTTTAATATGTGGTTGATTACAGTAAATTTCTATCATAATATTAGTGAATTCATCAAACCTTAACTTTTTTAAATTAAACTTTTTGTGTGTTCTTCTATACATATAACTTTAACATAGAAGTTGTTAACATTTAAATTAAAAGTTTTTTTTTTTTCATTAAATAAAGGCCAGTGACTAAGGAGTTTTAAATGTCATATTTTTATCTTAGATATCTAGATTCTGGAGTATTAGTACCTAATATGTATTTTCTACTTGTACATATTATTTATGCCTCCTTAAAAGGAAACCTGTGTAATAAAAATTTTCTTAAAGTTATATATTGATGATACGATACGAATCGTTCTTGAAGGACAATCGAAAGAAAAATATTCCCATCACTTAATTCGATACCATTTCTTATTTCACAACAAAGCTAAATGAGCCGCAGCTGTTAATAATGACATTCCAATGTGACAGGTGATCAAACTGATCTTATTTTAATTCATCTTAAAAAAAACGTTAGGTTAAGATCTGTGTATTAAATAAAAGTAATTGAATTTCTGAGTGATTTTCCACCCATTAACTCTCATAATTTATAGCTTCAAATCTATTGGATAACTATTAAAATGTTCACATTAACAATTATAGTGATAGAAATTCTATAGGCTCAATTTCTTAACTTAATTAATGTATATTTGATATTTTCAACCGTTCTCTTGCTTATTTATATCTCTATGAATATTTTATAGTTCATCTTATTTTATGGTGTACGTTATTTATGGTAGTATCAATGCGGAGACTTGCGTAAGGTTCAAATGATATACGAGTCAGATAGGAGAATATATTATTGTTGTATAAACTGTGGAGCTCATGGATCGTGTAGATTGTGATGGTATATGGGATGGTCTGTCGCATCCATTCAATGGGGCACACGCGTAATAACAAATGTTTTAGTAATTGTGGTACAGGTGTGAAGGTGAAACAGTAGTTACTCGCGATGCGGTCATCGCTCATACGTTTACACTTTTAAGGTTCTATTTCGTAACTGCGTAAAATATATTCGTTTGTTTTAATGATGTCATCGATGTGTGGATAAGCGAAGAAAATACGAAGATTCGCTTATACATAAATGTGTTAAGAATACGATAATTGAACCATTGTTGATATAATAAAATTCAAATACTTAGTTAATATAAAGAACTTACGACATGTAAGGTATAATTTAAAAGCTCTTTCTATATCCGATTTACTACAGCTGAAAATATCATGCACTACTAACGATAAGTAATTCAAGGGCAAAAAATGTAAGGCATGTTCAAATCGGTCGCGCAATTTCCGCTATATATTTTTTACCAATAAATCTTAATTACATAGAAATTTAAAATTTATCGATATCAATGCTCACACTTCCCTGTAATTTGATACAATTTAAATTAGATATATTCACTTTGCACCGGCTGAATGAATGTCATACGGCTTCGGAAACAGTAGATGATCGGATGGACTTCCTTGAAACTCTACCTTCGTTTAAGTTTTGTATTAGCTTTCTAATTCTATTATAGCATTTATGTTATGTCTCCTTTTTAAGTCTATTTTATTATCTACATTCCATGTGTGTCTTATTTATTCAAAATTTCTCCTTAATGCTTATTTAAAACTTATGCTAAATAGGAATATGTAAATTCGCTCTATTGGCAATGAGTCAAGGTTAAAAAATTTGGTCAATGCAAAGTTATTGCTACGATACGTGATGAGCACCTTAATCGTGTTATTTTACCATAGCGAAGTGAGACTTCCTCAGAGTAGTTTGCCTTAAAATAAATGTCAGCGGAGAAAATATATCAATACAGGCTATTATATATAACTGTATTCAATACTATTTACGCTGTCGTGATTGAAGTAAACGGTAGAAGCTCGAAACGTTTTGCCATTAGTTACAGCAATCTCCATTAAATCCAATCGCGCTGTTATTTGACTTAAACCATCGAATACTATATTTAAACTTAAACTATCTACACTTAACGCTGTATAACTGCACTGTTCAATCATTTTCACTCATTTACAATCTTCAAAATTGCACCCGATTCGTTATTTGGCCTTTTGTTACATGATCGATAATAGTGTAATTCTATTGACTTTCTCCTGTCTATTTCGTTTCGATTGGTACTAAATTACCATCATTCCTAGAGAAGTGTTTCCCAATGAAATAAGACTACCGACTGATAAACGATGGTCACGAATCCTTTTAAGCATCACGATTCAGCTGTGGGATACAATAGAGCGTTGTTATTCTGTTATATCTATCGGTGGGGTGAAAGTATATCGACTGATTGGCCATTGTAGGGACAGGACACAGACGTTGGTCTGGATCATGATTTCTCAACACCGCGTCAATTTATCTCGACGTTCGCTGATTGTCGTGCGAACAGCGTGCTCATTTGTTATTCAATAGAATTTGCTCTGCATTCAAGATGCGAGGGAAGAGAAATGTATCCGCGATACAAAATCTTTCTTTGGACTATAAAAGCTTTCGTCTAGAAATAAAGGTGTATTGTTGGGAAATTTGCATTGTTGTTTTGTGAGTTACATTGTAAGATAATTTCTTGAGTGTGTTATAAATTATGCGCGAAGGATCTGTAAAAAAACAAATGTATACAAAGTAGTTGTTTTTTAGACCATAATGTAGCTTAGGACGAATATGACGAAGAAGTAGGACATAAAGAAACATATGCAAAGCCTTATCTCATTATCTAAAGAACCGTATAAACAGCACTACAAAGTCAATGAGTGTTTAATATTTTTGCATTGTTGTCGTTTGAATAGAAATTTCATTGGTCATTCTTCATTTCATGTTTCATTCGTGAGAATGGTTACCTATTGTGCTTAATGAAAAATTTGACCTTGTATTCTGCAGCATTCGCGGCATCCTTGAGTGCATTAGTTAACATGAATTATCGAGAGAACAGTAATTACTCTTGTAGCGTACCCTTTGTAACACCCACGTTTAATTATCGAGGGGACAAGACCTTGTTCGCTAATTGCATACCTTCCTGGTAGTAGGGTAGGATTACGTTTGCGTTTGAGTAGGTACATAGCCTGCGCTCCATAGTCCATATACCTAAACATAAAAATATACTAGGTACATACCTAGTTTTTAAAATCCACTCGTCTATATGTATAAGAATACCATCGTTTTTTTAAGTTATGCAGGCATAATATGTTTATTAACAGATGTACATATATGTATAAAATAAATGTATGCCTAAGTATTTACATATACGATAGGTACTTTTGTTATTCTACGGGTCGTTAATAACGTCCTCATTGTCTAACAGTTTCAACAATACAATATATTGAATGTCCTTCGATATTTAATTAATTTTTATGAAACATACTTAAAATATTGCTCTATTGTTTAAATGAACATACATTACATAGTAATTACCGTGTACGTGACTTACTTAGTTTTAAATGAAATTATTTCCTGTAAAAATTTGGAAAACAATTTAAATGCATTAAGCCAGTGATAATTGTGTTTCGTTTATCTACTGGATTTTTTATATTTACTTACTGGTTGTTCCTTGTACGCAACGCCGCATGCGCTTCGAGAATATTAATGTATGAATATAATATCCATGTGACAAGAAGCTGTTTGATTACATTGTTATAACATACCGCATAATAGAGAACGATATTCTTATTACAGAATCGTCTCATATGTTTTTCTCTATTTTGCATACTGTGGACAATTGTTAGTACTTTTTTTAAATTTCTTGTTGTTGACAGAAAATATAAATAATTATGTATTTATAGGTGAATCTGTATCGGACCGTCCGGAGAGCGAAGCGCGTATAGTGAACGACCAGAAATGTATGGAAGTGCGGATAGCGCGGGCGGCGGGCGGGCTCGGGCTTAGCATAGCGGGCGGGAGGGGCTCCACGCCGTATATCGGCGATGACGAAGGCATCTTCATATCGCGGGTCACCCCCAATGGACCGGCTTATTTGGCTGGACTTAGGGTATGTACGCTGTCTGTTGTGAAATGGCCTTTGGAGTTTCGATACACTGATTCTCTTCTTTGTTTATGGCTTCAAACAACGCAAACATATTGGTTAAGTATATGTTTGAATGTTCTTTTCTGTGAACTAACATTATCTGTAGTCTTCTTTAAATATGTGTGCGTATTTTCGCTATGATTAACGATCAAATGATATGTAGGTACTCTGTTATTTTTGTAGAAATTGATTGTGGATAAAATTTATTTTTATCGTTGGTTATTGACATTAATTAATTATTGATTCATTAAATTTTACACGCAAATACGTAATCATATTAATAAAGTATGGCATTAATATAACTGGAACTATTCTGGTATGTGTTAACATATAACTGTTGATGCAATTAATTGCAGTGATAATCTTTCTGTGAGTAAACTAGAACATTAACTGGATTAATGGGAGACGATTGCTCATTTAATTAATTAAGATTTCTAATACTTGTCAGTGTAGTCTTTACCGTATTTAATTAATATATTTCATGTCTATAATACTTTAGTATAG
>CAJQZM010020171.1:0-10263 GCA_907164665.1 Colias nastes | reverse complement strand
ATTTTATCAAAGCAACGTCGTAAAGCTGTTTTATGTATAATTCGCTTAAAGCGGCTAAAAGCAAGATTTTCCTCCATACAAATCCACTCACTTTGTCAGCTTATTTTCGACCTTCGCGTTTGATTCAATATCGTCGCCACATAATTAATTAATTAACGAATACATAATGAAGGTATGCATTCTATAATTGATTGGTTTTTCGTTTTATTGCTTTATTCGTTGCATATTCAGTCGGCTACGAAATTATTATCGTCGACTCGTAAATCATAGCTACCTGTATAACTCGTGGTAATAGTCGCTTTATACTTTATAGCCAAAATAAGGCTAATGAACTGTTAAGCATTCGTAGATACGTTTTTTATATCCCACATTGTTGGGCACAAAAAGAGATTTCTCCGGAAACTATTCATGTCACATCTGCATAACCTAATGTACTAGTGTTTTATACGTTTAACTTGCATTTGACACATTGGGCCGTGTAATGTTATCTTTATTATGCGACCGTTCCGCATCCACAGAAGGTCAGAGTGCTGTGTGAATCCCGCGAAGGTTCTGCCTCACTTGTTATCTTATAATTCAATTTACACGCGTACACAGCTTGTTGATTAGTTAATTTATCGGCGATAATTTAAGCTTTTATCTGTTAACAATCTTAATTTCTTTATTATATCTTCCTATTGGAATAATATTACGAATGAAAGTTTGTAATTGCTTGTTAGACGTAGATACACAGCTACGACTAATCGAATCTGCTGTAATGACCGTGTTGTAATGTTTTACAATAAAATATTGTATTTCCGGTCGACCCGTGACTTAAAACGTATAAACAAAATATAAACAGTTAGGTACATGAAAGATTGAAAGCCGCACTTTTGAATAAACTAAATGGTTGTAATTTTTTCCACATAAATCGTAGCAGTGCTTTCATATAACAGTATTTTATTGTCATACGATTACGACTTATGTTACATACTAGCGGTACCAGTTAATACTTAAACAGATAAGAACTTGGGAAATTTATAGTTTATATTATTATTGTAACACTAACTGCGCTTTACCGAGTACGTAAACTACCTGAAACACGCCCGCGCTACTCCGCCGAACCGATCAGTATTAATAATAAGAAAATATAAGTTATTAATTTTGATAATTATCAAATATAGACTTATAAGGTTTTTCTGTGTATTTACTAATGGACCTTCCCTTCCGCACCTCAGCAACGCCTACTGTAAATGTATAAGAGAAGAGAACGTTGCGGCGCACTCAAACATTTCGTGCACCGCATTTTTAATGAAAATATAATAAAGAAATTAAGATTGTTAACAGACAGAAAAAATTATAACTTCTTCGTACTTAGTACAATCATAATCAATTCGTAATCAATTCGTTCGTTTTCATCGCATCGCATCGCATCAGTTCCTAGCGAAGCCTGCGCGAGCATACTCGACTACTCGAGTTACTTTCAAACAGAATTCGATCACTATTAATAACCAGAAATTGCACATACAATTAAACATTTCCGTTAACATATAGAGATGTGAAACTAATGCACCTGCGAGAGGCTGAGCATTAATAGAGAGGTGTGCCGCCACGCCCCTGCGTCGAATGCGCGTTTCGCAACGCGTCGTGTTGATTTTGTATGTGCACCTGGATTTAAGATATTGCTTTTTAATATATACGTGGGATGTTAGTTTATATAGCTGTTAAATATATAAACTGAATAACAATGCATTTTTTTAAAGATGACAATGCGCATGTTGTGACGTAATTTTAAGAATAAGCCACTCAGATCAACTTCAGTCATTTAGATGCGTGTGAAGTTGATACAAATATTTTCGGTTGCTTTTTGTCACTAAATACACAATACTATACGTCGCGTCTGTCTGTTTTTTCATTTTCATTATGTTTTCATCAATGGATAGCTGAAGTTCTCATCTCTTCTGATCATTTATAAAGTTTTAGACAACGCGGGCGTGGACAATAAACAAGGAGGACAATAAGCAATAGGAATCGTAAAGAACTCTCATTGGATGCATTTTATAAAACTAACGTATATTCATTGAACATTTGCTTGTTTGTATTGCTATTATTTTGTAAAAAGATCATAATAAAAACGAGACATTACATAGGTATATAAACTAAATTGAGCCATCATAAAAATATATTCAACACATAAACTACCAATATCAATAAGATTTATTATACACAAGTATGTGTCTGCAACTCGGTGTGAAATCATTTGCCATTTTATTTCACCAAGTGTTAAATATTAAATAGTTGCCAACTGTTTTTGCTATCATTCTGGCTTTTATGGTATCCAATTTGACGTGTGGTATTTCATAGTTATTTATTAGTTTGATTTGAACTTTAAAACAGTAGGTACTAGATTATTATTATATACATGTAAATAATAAATAAGTCTGTATGTTTATTACGTTTTTTCACATAGAACTCTACAGCAAAAAGTAAGGTAAAAAAATATTGAAATGATATCGCGGTTGTTTCGAAATAAGATAGAACTTATGAAAATATTCGACTTAATTCAATTACTTACAACTATTCCCATTTTTTAACCGACTTCAAAAAAAGGAGGAGGTTATCAATTCGGCCGGTATATTTTTTTTTTTTTATGTATGTACACCGATTACTCCGAGGTTTCTGAACCGATTTACGTGATTCTTTTTTTGTTCGATGCGGGACGGTGTCGAATTGGTCCCATAAAAATTTTATTCGGATAGGCCCAGTAGTTTTTATTTTATGAGCATTTTTGTCTGTATTTGTAAATGTTGCAAGTGCAAGTTTGAAGTCGGTTGTTTTTAACGCAGTTATATAGACTTGTTATTCTACCACAATTCAATAAAAATATGTATTCCTTTCAAATATAAAAATGGATAGAGATAAATTATTATATCTTAAATTATTTGTGTACATGTATGAAACCTTGTAGTGTAGACATATGAAAATGATTCGCTCCCGGCGATTTCAATAACAATATACAATTCCATTCTCAGGATCTCGGAAATTTATTGTATAATATAGTAAAGCTACGATATTTTGTTTCGTGTAGATCCTTTTGCTCATATAGACACAAATCACAGTGTTCAAAGTAATAATGTAATATTTAAACAAAAGAAAATTGTTTTATTGAAATAACATCGGTTAGTACCTGGTAAGCCAGTAGCTTAAGGTTCACATATTCCGTATATTTAGTACTAAATATAGAGAAGCAGTAGGGAATTAGGCCCCTCACTCCATCCTACGAAAAGCTTTAGGTAGCAGACACAATGTTTGGTATTAGTGTAAAATTTTTGTTTCTTGTTGGATACAATTCGTACTTTTGTAACTTCAATTTCCACTTTATTACATGTTCGGTTTCTAAAAGCTGCTATATATCCCTAGGAGCAGCGATTTCTAACGAGAACATTGATTTATGGATATAATATAGCGTTTCGGATAATCCCCTTATACAATAATATAATATGTGGGTTGACTCTAAAACTGTTTCCATGTAAAGGTTTTAAAGCTTTTTATAAGCATTGTTAATTCACTAAGTGATTTGTTGTCCTGAAAGCGTTCTTACTATGTGACATAATGTAGTTGGCCGGCGCCGGCGCAGTATTTCTCACGAATTCGCGGCGCTTGCGCGTGGGCGGCCTATCATAAGCCGCCATCGCACGTCTCACTGAACACACTTGACCAAATCTTAACATCTCCTAATTCGTCCTTATAACGTAGGTCATAGAGGCAATATTCGCACGTTTATTCACTTTCCTCATGAGTTTAGATCGTACATATCTCTTTGTTGCCTAGTGCATCTAATTAGTCAGACTGTTTAGTGCTATACGCCGCGGGCCAGCATTAATAACGTACAATGTAAAATGAGGTGATTTGTAGGCTTGTATATAATTCGTATAAGTATTTTTAATAATAGTACATAGGTATGTTGCCATTTCTCTCTTCAAGTTTATAAAATGTATTTTTAAATATCCATATCGTGATTAAGTGGCGCCATCAATACGCCTGCGAGGCCGAATTATTATCTTATCACATATTGAACATGTACAAAACGTATTGTATTACTGAAGTCGTGGAGATTCATCTGTTAATATTCATATTTTCATATTCACAAAAGCTATTAAATCTCCTTTGTCTGATGCGTTTAAGTGGGTAATGCTTCATTGACAACAAGAAATATCAAACTCGTACGTACAATTTATCGGCCACGCTCGCGGTATCTCCAGTCTTGAAAACTTCGTATTATGTGTCATATTTCTCCACGAAATGCTTTTTATCTCCCACAAAGTTATTTCCGGTGTAACTTCTAGTTGTTATTGTATTCAATAATTTAAAAATACGTTCGGGGTTTTCACAGAAACTGAAATACTTATGTCTTGCGACATGCGATATGCACATTCGTAATATCCTTAATCCAAAATAGTCTGACATAAAAAGACACGGCGCCAACTTTCTTCGCGTCTGATTATTCATTGTATTTTTATTGACACCACCTGTATTGAAGCTCAGCTCGCAGTTAAGATATGAGCCTTAAATCCCTTCAACCGCCCCGTTATAAAAAGATATTCATTAGTGCTCTTAATGAAGGTGGCTGTCGGCCCTTGTTCTTTCCGCTCTGGAATTAAGGCTATATCAGCTACTGATTTGTCGCGATAAGGTGATTTATCTTCAATAAATTTATCGCTCAATCAACGTCGACGCTTGCGCCGGTTCGCGGCGCGGTTGATTGGATTTCTTCATAATTACATCTTTTGACACGTACGCGCCAAGTTTCGTACCTCGCGAGCCAGGCCATGAGATCGTGGGAGCACCGTGTAATCAGCTTTCTTGACCGTCTTGTTTTGACTGCAGAACTGCAGAATTATGCTTTATAGAAATTATGCAAATCAGCCCTGCATTAATGACTTCATCTGCTTAAAGTCTTTTTTATAATCTCATCCCGAAGATCTATATGTGTTGCAATAATTATATCGCCTTAAACTCTGGCGAAAGTTAAAAACGTGTTATTATTCTTTTGCCGTCACGTCTGACGTTGATTTTATTTTAATATGATGGAGAGAATGTTGCTGAAATGTGGGTGTTTTTAAGTTTCGCATACGTCTTCAAGTTGTCAAGTGCGATGTTTGGTGGTTATTAACTGCGAATACGTCAGTGAAAATACTCCGTATTCATCGTTTATCATAAATATAATCAGGCTCCTCGCTGAATTTTTTGTTGTCTGATTTAAGTTTGACATTGTTTCACTCCGTTCTCGTCGTGGGCTACTCGAAAGATATAAAACAAGAAAGTATTGTAATTGTTGGATTTTATTATATGTAAATGTCAAAATGATGAATCAAACATTGAAAGTTGAAATAAATTACGTCTTATCCCTTCATGTTGAAGTGTCCAAATAAGCTTAATTGTCATAAATGCTTTCTTACCGAGATTTAAGCACGCACGTCACGAATGTTTAAATAAGACAATTAAATTAAAATTTCGTAACACACGCCAAGTAATGTCATGTTAAGGGACCAGAAGTATCGAATTATCTTGAATTATTTTTACGACTTGATTCTGAATATTTTTTGCGAAGTTTAGTCAGGTTTACGATGTGAAATACGAGTAAATATGATTCAGTTTCAGTGGCATTTTTTCTTTATCGTTAATGGTTATTTTGTATTTCACTTACTTAATTTTTTTAATCATCATTCGTCTTGTAAGTCGCTGTTGTTGTTTAGGTGCGGGCTTCGGTCCGTTTAAAAGGGGTATCATCATTACACCACCCAACTCGTTTCGGATCCGAAATTCGGCGGTGGTCGCAATTAGGCGCGATAAATGCCTCCGATATTCGATCCACCGGGGTTTGTTCGATTAATCGGGTGAATCGAATAAGGAATCCGATTTAACGGGTCATTCCTTTTGCTTGTTGATGTGGCGAGTTTGATGGAGAGCTTATGTTTATCGAGGTGTTTCTTATGACTTATGAGCGTTTTAACACCTGAAAGTAATATTCTGGATACATTATAGGTTAGCTGATAAGTAAAATAAATATAATTTTATTATTTGAATACCTGATCAATCATAGACACCTTTAAATGTTATTATGTACTTATTAGAACCTACTTCATACCTACCTATTACCTACTTCAAAAACTGCAAATCTTAATTCAACACGAGGAATTTAATACAAAGTTAAAGATGAAATAAAGAATATTAATTTCTTGCGGCTTGGCGCCCGTATAGCAGTAATTGATCCTGGATCAGTAAAATATGATTCGTAAGCTTAAGTGTCAAAGCCCGCATACATGAAAGCTGGCCACATATCAATTATTTTTGACACCAACTATTAAGTCGTTACACAATAACAATGTGTTACGTTTTATGTCTTGCTTACAATGATTTTATAAATTGGAATCATTTTGGACACTGGTAAAGAATTGGTTAAAATCTAATGGTTAGTTCTGTCTAAATTGGGCACGTAGGGTGAATTAAAGAATAACGGTGATGGTAAATATTAATTGAATATAACTAAAATAGTATAGGTAGTGTAAATATGTGCGTCTAGACGTCGGTAGAAATATTTAATCTCAATATACTTTTGTTTGTATTCATTGCTTCATGTATGTCACTCTCATATTGTACTAACATAAATTACCACCCAAAATGCAGTACGCCTTATTATCATCAGCTTGTACGATCATCTGCTACACATTCACGAGGTTGTTAACTAAAGGTTAAATTCTTTGGAGACATCGCTCCACCTTTTCTTAATCTACCGTGCCAGTTGCATCGGTGTCGAGAGTAAACAAATGGGTAACGATCAACGAAACAATGACAAGAGTTCGTCCATTACAAGGCGACAAAAGGCTAATATCAATAGAAAACAATAGGAACAATAGTTGCCCTCTGTCAATTATGCCATCATTACCATTGGAATAAACGACATAACGGATCGGTTGATTGTGGAGAATGCGGTGACAAAGCGAAGTAGGGGATTAAAAATAGACGGTGATATAAATTAGATCACAGATGCATGTTGTGGTGATACAATTGCAAAAAAGGGGTCAGTTATCATACTGTATGCTAACTTCTTGCAGCGTGCGTATCATAATTTTATTATAGCATATAAAAGTATATGCTATAAAAATGATGTAGCCGTAACTGGTATAAACAGATTAAAGACTTACTATACAGCCTGGAATCAATATGGCTAGTATTATCTATCTGTCTAGTCATACTATTAGAGAGTAATTTAATAAAATCCGTTTCAAACTATAGCGAACGGTATAAAGTTATAAAAGTTGCCGTTGTGAACAATGATGTTGCATTTCGCTAGCTGAACATAAATCATCGGCAGACAGTGGCGCCGCTCTAGGTGTTTGTCGCTCGCCTTGAATCTTTTAGGGAAAGACAACAAAATGCTTCTTGTTTATTGATTTTTTACGAAATGTTTGTTTCTATTAATTTTCACTTAGTGTGGCAATTGTGTTTGCATAATATTTCAATTTATTCACAGAAGATACGATCTATCTGTCCATTTAAGTCGTTAACTGTTTAGTTGAGGTAACTCGAAGTTTAGTTCAATACTTCTGTCGTTATTTTATATATGTATTCAACATTTTCAATGAATAGCACGATTTGATCAATAACCACTTAAGACGGAGAATAAAATGTATCAAACCAGTGAATGTTTTGATCATAAATTCCTACCTCTCAATCTGAATGTCTCCAGAACACACTTTCATTGAAATTCAATACAACAGTCTAACATTGACTCACCTAAATGTATCAATTTTGTACAATGTTTACCGATACCCCACGAATTAAGTTATATCGTTTGTATTGAGTTGCTACAATTGAATGCCACAATCCGTATTCTGTTACAAGTAGTGTTTATTTTCATAGCACTGTAACTAGCTGTGATATTACATATTTTTGTAAAGAGTAAATAAGAAAATTTTAAATCAAAATTTCAACAAGCTATAATAATCAATATATCACCGTTAACATCTCCACAGGTGGGACTCCTCCCTCACTCGTGTTTGCAATTGTATAATTGGCGATGTCGTAAAAATGATAAACTTACCTTTATTGCCCATACTGACGTGTTTAAATAATGTCTTGTCGCATTATATCGGCAGATAATCGTAAAATTTATTTTTAAGAGCATATAAATGTGTTGTCAGGCCTCATTTAGAACGGTCATGCTAAATGGAAATTTAAATTAGTTCAAGTAATTTAGACGAAAGCAGTATTTTAAGGGTGTAAAAAAAACTAACGTAAAGCTCAAGCAATTGTTAAGCGCAAGCTTATCTAACCGTTAAAAATGATTTTATGAAAATTTTCGCACGTTTCTCTAAGTTAAGTAAGATACAGTATAAGAAGCATAAATAATTTCTATAGAAAATAATATTATGTTTATTATAGAAAATATAATGGTACACAAAATAAGTAGGTAGAGCAAAGTAGCGCAATTAGTTTAAAGTGCTCTCTTTTAAATGACAGTATTATTGACGATACATCATGGCAATAATCAATGTTATAGATGAATCTGATATGTTTTATTCTAGAATAAAATATAAATAATAAAATAATTAACAATACCTTTCCGAAGCACATAATTTGTAAAAGCTCACTCGATGAAGAGTAAAATATAGGTGTGGGTTTTTAAACCCCTGACGCAGCGGTTAATCTCTTGTATTGTAGGTTAAAGGTTATAAAGCTTGCTTTAATTCAAGTTAAATACTTGTTTGTTTGATATTGATTGTAGTAATAATTGTAAGTACCAGATAAGTACTTATAATAACGAACTGATATTATTCTGTTCTGATTTGTTGAATTACAATGTTCATTAATGGTAATGGAGTCGATTTATTATTTCGTATTGGTTCAGTTTTATTGCTTTGCTATTTAATTATCGATACGTTATTACATTTCGATTATGATAGATTACGATTTATGGTTTTATTCTTTTGGTTTTGTTGATTGCTCATTATTTTTGTGGCACAATTTTTTTTTTCAAATTGATACGTGCTGTATCGAAGTATTGATACAGCCAATATAATGCGTGTTAGCATCACGACATTATGATAAAATTAAGTAATGCTTAAATTAATTAAAAACATGAATTATTGACGACAATAAAGAATACTCGTAGTCATACTTTAACATATGTATTATATATAGCTTTCACGTGTCACAATTTTATTAATCGATATAATTGTTATTTAAAGAAATATTACATTACTTAATGTGAGCCGTAGTCTGTTGAACCAAGCTAAGTGGATATGTATTTAATATCATTACTTTTCAATTTATAAAGACCACCAGCGAATGTTAATTGAAAATTACTTATTTTATACGCCTCCCTGTTCATTCCTGCCTATAGTGAGTGAAGTATCACAATATTTTTGCCACAATCTTCGCCATCGTGTCAACACTGTCGATAAATTATTTCTTCTCTAACCACCTATTATTAAGGTGGCTGACATTTCATTTTGGGAGAATTTCGGGCAAATTGAAAATTTCAACCAGAAATATTTTGCCTGCGGTGCAAACGAAATGGGTTTCGTTATTTATGTGATGCGTTTTAGGGAGATTATAGTTTTTAAATAATAACGCGCGTGTTCAAATAAAAACTGCATTTCTCGGAATATTTCGATTGATTTTCGAGTTGGTATCGCGTAAAACGTTATGGGGAGTTTATTAATTGAGTTTAACGTAAAAAATTAGATATCCCGTCCAAAACTCGATTCGGTCTCATCAGGTGGGCTAGTCTGGGGTCATCGACACCGGTGAGGTAGGGCTAGTCGATGATTGATCAGTGCTCTTATCAGGGGACTGTCGCCTACGTGCGGCATTCTTCAAAGCGTCATTGTCTGTAGCCATGGGGACATGTGCTAATGCACCAGAATCTCTGACCAGTAATTACTATTACGTTGAATGTTTGGTACTCCGAGTTTCGGTGACGATTTGTAATAGCTAACAAAGGTCAATAATGAGATATTATCAGGGCGGTTTCCTCATTTTTAAATTCCCATGCCAATACTATCTATTATTTATGTACCTATAATTTGATATAATATTTTGTACCTCTAGTTCATATTTATCTTATTGATTAACAACAATATGATTGTTTCAATATTCATTTTATTATTAACTTATTTTTTTTTATTTGTTACAGAGATGGCAATCGAAAAATAATGAAATGTAAGTATTATATGTTCAGTGAATCCATAATTACCACTCCTATTGATATACAGGGTC
>CAJQZM010020170.1:0-20133 GCA_907164665.1 Colias nastes | reverse complement strand
CATTCCAGCATTTTGAAGCTTGAAATCTAAAACTCCCCCTAAATGCGGATGTTCTGTGAAGAGGTATTTCTAATAGAGAACCTGCGTGACGAGTCTGGTAGGCTGTATTATGATCCGCCAGCCATTTCAGTTTATCGTACAAATACACAGGCACTCTGTACTTTAAAACATTAAATAGAAGCGTAGCCAGGTGCACGTGGGTACGGTACTCCATTTTTAGAGAATTGTTATTCGACAAAAATGGTGTTACATGATCACGGTAGGGTATTTCGTAACAAAAACGGGCACAGGCGTTTTGCACCCGTTGCGCAATTTTTTTCGTGGATGTAAGCAATCTAGGCCCAACTACCGTATCAGCATAATTAAATTTGGATAAAATAAGTGATTCACATAGCAATTTTCTAACATTAACACTTAATGAATGTCTAATACGATAGAGCAGTTTTAGCCGATAGAAACAATTTTTTGATACGTTTAAGATATGCTTGTTGAATCTCAGACCCTCATCGAATATAACACCTAGATTACGCGCTTCAGTTACTCTTTCGATAGGTTCTCCATTAAGAAATATAGTAGGTTTTTGAGCTACGATTGAACCAATTTGATGAGGCGAACCTATGACCATATACTTGGTTTTACTGGAATTAAGAGCAAGGCAATTCGACTCTGACCATACTGATATGCGATGCAAGTCTTCATGGAGCCTTTCTAGAGCAATATCCAACTCACTGGCCTTGAACGAAAGGTATAATTGAATATCGTCCGCATAGAGATGGTATTTACAATATTTTATGCATTGTGTCACATCGGCCGTATACAGTATGAACAGAAGGGGGCCAAGAATGGAGCCTTGCGGTACTCCTCTAGAAACTTCCGCCCACGCAGATGAACAAGCCCTTTGTCCATTATCCCCTTTTATTTCGACCATTTGTGAGCGACAAGAAAGATAGCTTTTAAACCACTGCAAGGTATTGTCATCAAAGCCGTAGTAAGACAGCTTGCTGAGAAGCAATTGTATATTAATACAATCAAAGGCTCTAGAGTAGTCCAAGAGAATCAGCAAAGTTCCTTCTCCTCGATCTTGAGCCTCAAGCATATTGTCTACCACATCCAACAGTGCTGTCGTAGTGCTTTTTTGCTTCCTAAAGCCTGATTGCCTCGATGGTAATATATCATTTTCGTCCAAGTACCGCCTAACCTGCGCACACACTACTTTCTCTAGAATATTTGATAGACACGGTAAAATGCTTATTGGTCTGAGATCTTTAAAACAATTTGGGTTGTTAATTTTGGGTAACGGTTTGATGAGCGCTTTACGCCAAATAGAAGGAAAGGTGCAAGTTGATATAGATGTATTTATGATACTTGTAATTATTTCAGCAGTATAGGGTAACATTAATTTTAGCATGTGTAGTGAAATTCCGTCGCATCCGATGGCATTAGAATGCAAAGACCGACAGTGCTTAAGTCTGTGATATGTAAATGTCGGTGATATGTAGAGGTCAGATATATAATTATTGTTATTTGTGAAATGATGCATCGGATAATCATATTTTTTTTTCACATTGATACAAAATTATTCCAGGTTTAACTACATATACCTAACGTAAAGTTTCGTTTTGGGCACAAAAAGTATAGTAGTCGTTTTTTTTTGTATAAATATTGTTTACATAGAAAATAGGGTTAAGATTATTATTTATTTTGATTTTGGTCAATCGTTAATCGATTTCGAACAATAACGAAAAATGAAAATTGAAGTACCTACGATCAAGAACATTTTAAAACAATTCCTGAGAAACGCACGTAACAAATTTCAAGCTGATGGATATTTTAAAGTGGTTAATTTGCAAAAAAATATAGATTTTTTCTACTTCATCACATTGAACAGCAGCGATTAATTTTTATTATACTTAAAATAATAATTCGATGTCGGCATTAAAGCCATCGTGCAAATAAAATAAATAAGTTTAAGCCTATTAAAAGATTTAACGATCGCCGATACGACCGCAACCTTGGTGGTGGTTAGCTAGTGGTCCCAAATAAGAAAATGGAATGAAAATTCGGTTTGATATAACTAATTAAATTACCTTTTCTAGGGTAACCAACAAAATATTAAATTTGCCTTAGTATTTGAAGAATGATTGAAAGAAGAGTTAATGTTATAAAGTAATTTTTGTGCTCTTTCAATGTTAGACTAGTTAGTTTAGTTGTAGGTGGATTTATACTTGTTTTATTTGTGCCAAATAATGAGCAGAAGTACAATTTACAATTCAGTCTTCTTAATAAGTTTTCAGATAATAATGTAGAGTTAGGTTTCTTTAAATATAGATGTTTAATTGTTACAAATTCTATTAACCAATATAACTCAAGCACTTGAGTTTAAGTAGCGTTAAGAATGAGATCTTCATCGTCTACAATATGAAGGCTCTATGATTTTAGTCTTGCAATGGTTCACTGGTTTGATTGAAACTATTACCCAACCGTAAAGCATCAAGGAGCACAAAACGCAAGAAGTAAATAAGATGCCGGGGGAGCAGTGGGCATTATACAGCGTTTTATATTCCACATAAATATTGAGCGTGCACACTGCGTCAGTGATGAATTTGAAACGCAGATCGGTCGCCTCGTGATCACCATTGACTTTCATCGGTGTTTAAAATTCATTGTTTATGGAAACGTGGTGGATACGGTAAACATGGGTAGGCAGGATTTGCCAGAATTTTCCTATGATTGGCTTTTGCGTGGATATGAGGATAGTTTGATGATTCTTGTGATTGCTTGCTTGAATCATTGGTAATTGGGATCTTATTAATCGTTATCTTATTCAGTTTTATGCAAAAGTATCTGGTTCAAACGTAAGTTTAGTTTATCATGTTGAGGATAAGGTTTTATAGGTACTTCTTTCAATAATAGGTAAATCTAAAAATCTTATTTGATTCTTGTCATTAACGGTATTCTAATATGTTCTCAAAAGTTCCATAAGATCTCGCTGCATAAATTCCATGGGTTAGATTTATTCAGTAGGTTAAATGGAATAACAATGAGTTGTTTTCAAAAGTGAATTTGAGATCGTCATAATAATGGTTTGAGTTCAAGGCTTGTTTAGCAAACATAAATTGTTTTAATGTGAACTGTTTA
Organism: Colias nastes; assembly: GCA_907164665.1. Lineage (NCBI taxonomy): Eukaryota > Metazoa > Arthropoda > Insecta > Lepidoptera > Pieridae > Colias > Colias nastes. The sequence continues at coordinate 16,995 of CAJQZM010020170.1, read as the reverse complement.
CATAAATACCACCCTCGTTGTTTATTCGTGATAACTAACTTTTATATGGTTTCTAGATTCCTATTTATCACTATGGAATATATCTCCTTTCGATGGCAGGATTGAGTCATTGTTTATTTTTAGGTCATAAGAAATACATCATCATGATTATGCAAATTTTTAGTAATAGAAAAAACTATTGCTTGATAGTACATGACATGAAAATTTTATACATATGTAAGTAAATATCGAATTAATTACGAAGTAGTTTAAACCTAAAGGTGATGGAAAACCCAACAAATATTGACGCCAGTCTTATCTAACAAGCACATATGCCAAAACTAGGTTGTAGATAGGCTGTTTTGTTTATGTAAATAAGCTGCAATAAATACTAAACTGTTTATCAAAGGATAATTATCTAGTCTTCAAACTATATTACAAGCTGTAAACAATAATCCAAGGCAAATATGTTATGCGTTTGTCACAACTTCCCATTACAAGACGAGACAAGTGACGTTTGTGGCGGTTGAAGTGACAGTCGTTCTAATATTTCTTTAATCTTGTAAAAATATATAGAAGTCTTTTTTAACCATAATAAACGTGACAAAACAATCATAAGTATACGTTCTATAGTCAAAAGTGTTCGTTTCGTGTTTGTGCAGTGATAAAAGCAAAAATTTGAAATCTAAGTGATCAGCTGTTAAGCAGCTGAGTTTGACGTTTACGTTGATTATCATTTCGTTTGAAGCTGTTCAGCACAACTTTCGGCTACTGGTACGAATAATCTGGGAATCAATAAACATATTTCCTTCTAAATTATAGCCGACACTAGTACATATCCATACTTTCAAAAATTCAACTAATATGGCGAAAAAATGTACAGCTTGTGGCAAATTTTGCGCGACAATAGATGGCGCTAAATGTAATAAGTGCAGTGCAATTTATCACAAACAATGCGTGAATATCAGTCCCGGTTCTCGCAATATATCCAAGTGGATGTGTAAGGAATGCATGAACAAACATGACCTACCTGTTAACACCAACCTATCTTTCCCCGTTGGCGACGAGTCGAAAAACAAACAAAATTCACCCGAACAGCTTCAGTCACCATCTCTTCTAGATGAGATCAAACTCCTGCGATCCGAATTATCTGGTCTACGGCTGGATATGACGAGTTTCACGGCTGCTATCCATGAATTTAATAAAAGGTTGGGGGATGTAGAAGCTAGGCTGTCGAGGTTGGAAAGTCAAGATAATATGCAGGTTTCCAGTGAGCAAACTTCAGTTGTCAGTAGCGATGCCATTGCGAAACTGGAGGCTCGCTTGAACCAGTCCGAGCAGGAACATCTACTCAATGATGTAGAAGTGACAGGTGTAGTTGAGTCCAACAATGAAAACCCCATACATGTCGTGATTACACTTGCACAAAAAATCGGGGTTAATTTGAGTGAATGCGACATAGTATCTGCTCAACGCGTCGGTCTGCGTCGTAAACAAATCAATATCCAAGATTCTAATATTGCTATTAAACCACGCGCGATTATCGTCCGCTTATCTAGACGGCATCTGCGAGACGAGCTTCTACGCGCGGCGCGCGTGCGACGCGGCGCGGACACGGCCGGCACTGGGATAGGCGCAACAACAAACCGGTTTTATATAAATGAACATCTTACTCGTACGAATCGCAACCTATTCTATTTAGCGCGACAAAAGGGACATGATTGGCGTTTTATATGGACACGAGCTGGTCGAATATATGCTAGAAAAGAACCTAACTCAAAGGTTTTTTATATACAATCAGTTGAGGATATAGATAGTGTTTTTGGCAGAGATTAATTTGTTAATAATCATAAATTTTCCAAAACTGGCCTATAATCGAAAGTATAAACTTATTTTTATATACATTATTACTAATTTTTTTATTGTTCCTTTTAACTGCAGAAGCTATATTAGAATATTTTTGTGCTATCTACTGTTGTATGTTTTATATAGAATTCTACTAGTTTTAAGCTTTAAAATGGCGTTCTATATTATTTTTTTAAGAGTATATTATAACAGTCATAATAATGAGCACATTTCTGTACGTTATGTGCAAGTTGTATGTGTGATTGTCCTATTTTTTTTTCTCATTTGTTTGTGTCATGACGTGTTGGGCGGTAGGCGTTTCAGGATACTATATATGATATATATATTATATATATTATACTTTCACAGATATTATTATTATTTACTATTATTATTCAAAAATAATTTATATTACTGTTATTTATCTATATATACATTTATTTTATTAATATTGTTTATATTTTATAGTACCTATAATAAATTCTCAAAATTATTATTCCTTTTAAAAGATTTATATTTTAATTATTATATTAAATCATTACTATACATTATTTATTGTACATTATTTTATTATTTTATCAATAACCTTCGCTCTTAAAAACAAACTTAAAATTGGTTTACTAAATCCTGGATCCCTTGGTACTCGGCACGACGAGTTTCTGGTGGCAATGGATCGTCACGCTGTAGACCTGCTGGCAATAAACGAGACATGGCTCCGGGAGGGAGAAAGCGGCCGTGCGCCTCGTGTGCCTGGGTATAGTCTTCGGCATGTACCACGACCGTTGAGTATGGGTGCCCGCGGAGGGGGCGTAGGATATTACATTAGGAATGGTATCAATGTACGTAAATTGTCTCATCCTAATAATTATATGGTTGAACAGATGTGGGTCAAGCTAGTGGTTCGTGGAAAAACTATTGTTATAGGCACGGCATATCGACCACCCTGGATGGTGTTGGACTTATTTTTATCTGCCTTGCTGGAATCCGTAGGTTCATTCATATGGTGTGATAATATTATACTTGTCGGGGACTTCAATGTTAATTTTCTAGACATAGGTCACATTAATTACAAAAAATTAAATGATTTCCTAACTGCCACCAACTTAAAGCAAATAATCTCCAAGCCAACTCATTTTACTAAAACGAGTGAGACCTTACTTGATTTGGTATGTACCAATGCCGCCGTTTTAGATACTGACATAGACCATATCAAAGATTTAAGTGGCCATGCATTTGTTTCATGCACTTTTAACCTCAAGATCGACAAGCCAAAACCAAAGTGGATTTCATCAAGGCCAATTAAAGATATTAATCTAGTAGATTTCAATAAAACCCTGACATCCATTGACTGGGAGTCCATTTCAAGTTTAAATAGTGTAAATGACAAAGTGACCGCTCTAACTGCATCTATTTTATATGTTTATGACCTACATGCACCTAAAAAGACTTTTTGTATAAAATATAAATATCCTCCTTGGTTGACGTACAATATAAAATTGATGATGAGACGCCGTGATGAGGCTCAAGCTACTTTTCGACAATCTAAGCAGCCTTGTCATAAAGCTTTTTACACTGACTTAAAAAAATATGTAAGCTCCGCTATTTTTCGTGAAAAATCAGTATATTATGACACTTTTATTAATGCAAATATTAAAAATCCACAAGTATTATGGAAACACATAAAGGCTCAGGTTAATGTTAAGCAAAAGTCAGACTTTATCCTCCCACCGCATCTTAGCGACCCAAACAAATTAAATGACCATTTTCTTGACATACCTGGACACAATCATGTGCTTCCACAAACACTTGCGCACTATCAACTCCGCCGACATAGTAACGCTACGTTTGATCTAAAACCGGTATCTCAAGATTCTATAGTAAAGGTTTTACAAGAATTAAAATCACAAGCTATTGGCGTCGATGACATTTCACTAGATATGTACCAACTAACATCCACGATGACATTAACGGTGCTGACTGATATCGTTAACAGTTCCATATCATCTAGTATCTTTCCGGAATTATGGCAGCATGCAATTGTTAAACCTTTACCCAAAAAAGAGAACCCGTTAGTTTATAAAGACCTCCGTCCGATTAGTATTTTGCCCTGTATGTCCAAGGTGCTTGAGAAAGTTGTTCATAAACAATTAATGGCATATCTTGAAGATAATAACATACTGCCGGATTTGCAATCGGGTTTTCGTAAGCATCGAAGTACGGCTACGGCACTAACTGACGTGCTGGACAATATCTTGAATGCGCATGACGGCGGCAGGGGTACGTTGTTGGTATTGTTAGATTATTCACGTGCTTTCGATACTATCAACGTTCCATTGCTCTTGTCTAAGCTTTCTTTTTATGGTTTCAGTTCGCAAACGGTAGCATGGTTCAACAGCTATCTTAGTGGTAAACGGTGCCAAACAGTAGCGGTGAATAAAGAGGATGGGTCTGTTTCTTTTTCAGAATGTACAGCTGTTACGAGGGGTGTACCGCAGGGGTCTATACTTGGGCCCTTATTATTTATCCTTTACAGTGCTGATATTTTTAGCTGTATACATCATTGTCAGTATCATGCCTATGCTGACGATATACAATTGTACATTTCTTTCGATCCTTCACAGACATTAGCGTCCACCGCAAAACTGAACAGCGATCTAGATCGGATATCAGCCTGGTCTCGAGAGAACTCGCTGGTGCTTAATAAGGAAAAAACGAAATACATGATTTTAGGTACTCCTAATATGGTCCGTAGGATTGAATGCGAGAATCCGATCGTCACCGTCGAAAATAGTTCAATAGAACGCGTCAACGAGGCTCGAAATTTAGGAGTAGTTTTTGATGAAAACCTTCGGTTCGAAAAGCACGTAAATACAACCATTGCAAATTGTTTTTATCGCCTCAAACTGCTGTATCGTATTCGGCAACACCTGAACGACGATGTACGAATCCGACTATGTGAAAGTTTGGTACTATCTAAGTTTAACTATGCCGACGTCATGTACGGGCCCAGGTTACTACGTCGTAGTAAGAACGCGATACAGCGCGTTCAGAACGCTTGTGCGCGTTATTGTTGGGACGTTCCCCCACGGTCCCATATTACTCCGTACCTGATGGAGGCTGGATGTTTAAAAATGGAAAGTCGTAGGCGGTTACACCTCGCGTCTCTACTTTTTGGAGTGGTAATGACAAAGGCGCCAAAATATCTCTATGACAAGTTAGCATGGATGGGAGAGGGCAGCGTTTATGCTACCCGTTCATCATTTTGCAAATTAGCTATGCCAAGGAGTGTCACAGCTGCTTTCAGGGGAAGTTTTAAATACTCCGCAACTAAGTGTTGGAACAATCTTCCACCACCAGTATTAAACTCCAGCTCATTAAACTCTTTCAAACAAAAATACAAAAAATATTTATTACATGAGTTTAAATTCCAACCTTAGTTGTGTGATGGGTTTAACTTTAAAGTTTATATATTATGTAGGTATATTATGTAGGTATATTATCTATCTGTCTATATTATTATGTATTTATTATTATGATTTAATTTTAAACATTTATCTATTTATATGTCATGTTAAATTATCTTAAGTATATATTTTCTCTTTTTGCTCTAATTAGTTTACATTATATTATAATATTATATTTTTGAACGCACTGCCGCTCCAATCGCTTCAAAGAGGGGCCACTGAAAATCAGTGTTGCAACAGCTGCGCAAACAGCTGCGTTGCAATTTATGCTGAGTGGCTACCATTTTGGCTCCACTTCTTAATTTTATATCTTTTAATTTAGTTATATACATTTTAATTTTACTGTTTTTTGAATTGTATTGTCTTATTCTAATTGTATTGTGTGCTAATCGTGTTATATCAATTTTGTGGAGTCAAATAAATGATCTTTTCTTTCTTTTTTTTTTTACAAGCCTCTACGGCCAGTGGTCAACAAAAACCGTGGCGAGTGCAATGAAAACGGAGTTATTGACCACATTTGCTGCGTAATGTGCTAAGGTGGTGCAAAAAGTGGTTCCTACGGCTGGATAACTCGCCTAACTTGAGCACCGTGACTCGTGAGATGCGGTGCGAAAAAAGCTTCGGATTAACTCGAGCTTAAAGACAAACGAGAAACTGGGCAAATACTTGCTAGCTAGCAACTTGTAGAAAAGACAATATTGAATCAACACAAGAGATACGGTGTTAGAAACGTAAAAAGTAGGTAGATAGAACAAGGTGCAAATTTGCATTTCGCAAATTATTTGTGGCCTTATATGCTTATCTCTTTTGGGTCGGTTGAGTTATTCTAGAGCTCTTTTTAGCAACTGGAATTCAGTTTAGTGGAAAATGAATTATTCCATGTTTTATCCCACGTTCATGTTTTAGATTACAAGCTGATATTTACCGGTTTGTGGAAAGTTTTCAGAAGGCCGGCTATATTTTGCATGTCATGAATGTATGGAGTTATGCATCAGATTTTTTGTTATTAATAATGTATGGTGTCACTGCTAGGTGTTGTTGAATAGTAATAATAAAAACTACCGTATACCGAATGTATTGTATTCAGAATTAATGTTTGAATAACTGAATTCAATGCAAAAAAATTGTCGAGATATTTTTAAGGATTTATCTCGTATATTTTTGGTATATCCTATGATTTATAAGGCATGTTCGTTAAAAGTAGGTGACCTAGGCAAAACTAGAGGCGTGACCAAGTTCTACCAGTTCCTGGTACCAAGTGTTAGTCTCACTCTTGGTCTCACTTGTCACCAGAATCATGTACTGTGTCCTGTTTATTGAAGAATTATGTAAAAAAAATGTTCACAGATTGAACATCTAAATCAGAGTTGAGATTCTTTGTGACATAGATAAGTTGATATTCAGTGCAACATTATAATTATGAAGACAAAAGTATCTATCATCATTTCTGGGAACGTAAGTTAAAAAGGCATTGAAAGAATTTTTACATTTACTTTAAAATTTGTATTAAATTAAATCTTAAAATACGGAATTGCTTACCATCCGTCATAGGGCCCGATATTAATCAATAAAATAGGTATAAGACACATATCTGGAAAGTGTATAATTGGACAATCATTAATACTAATCACAAAAAACATAGTAAGCTATTTCTGCTATTTCAAAAAATTACTCATAACATTAACGCTTCGGTCTACTACGAATATCAATTAACAAAGATCTATGGAATTTTGGATCACGTTGAAATCAAAGAGTTCTGTGGAAAAACCCAGTACTGTCTATAGAACCATACAACAGGTTTTTTGTTTTGAAGCCATAAAATTATCTTTGGTTTCATGAACACGGCGATACAGTTTTTTATTCCCGTTCAAATAAATATTTATAGCTCGGTACTAGAAAACAATTTAATAAAAATAGAATTGTTTATAATTAACGTTAAAATAACATAAATAAAGGTAAATTATAGGAGGTGGAAATTATATTTTCAATTTTAATATAAAATATTTAACTGGTACGTAGTTATGACATACCTTAAGGTAGATAAAATGAATGGTTGATTTGAATGTCTTAAATATTCAATGATTTTTAAAAAGGCATTTGATAATATTGAATGTTGGTACTGACACATTGTTGAATCATTAAAACATGTGTGGTAAATAGTATATTGTTCTATGAATTAAAATAAATCTACATAATTTATAGTAATAAATTATTGAAATATTTAAAAATCTCGATCAAAGTCTATAGTTACTACGTATGTATTATGGTGTACCTCAAGGATGCACCATATAACCTAATTTGTTTAACTTCTATGCGGATTGCACTTAACAAACTACATGATAAAACGTATATTTAAATAATGTTAACTAAACAGAATTTGAGGACTTTATACAGTTTCCCTAAGGCTAAAATTGTATCATATGTCGTTGTTAACCGTCCAATGATTCTTGTGGTTTCGGCATGGGAAGTTTGGCATGAGTAAGGTCAGGTGTTAAAAATTCATAGGTTGTTACGGAACCGTTCACTATCCAGGCGTGATGCCTTGTTCCGGTCGATATTTTTATACTATGAACGTTTTAATGACTACTAGGGGATAGCTGAGCCCTGGGCAATGTGGAGCATGACAGAAAAAACAGATAGGGTTACACTTACTTGTGGGGTTAGTTTAGTGTGGTTTTAATTTTTACATCAACTCAAAACTTGTCCAGTATTGTATATATGTATAGATATGTATAGTAATTTATATATTGATTTTGCAGCAGGAAATTTTGAGTAAGTGAAAGTTTTGAATAAAACAGAAGTAATGTTATGTGTGCGAATTATGTAAAAATAGTACTAAATTGCTTCCGAAAATTTATTTAGTTTATAAAAATCTAATTCTGTACAAAACTTACTAAAAATTCATCTCATAGAAACGGATGTTACAGAAATTCTTTTCAACTAATTTTACATACTTATCAATGACAAGTGCCTTTTAAATCATGAGATATGATTGCAATCTGCATAGATTTGGGACATTGGTGACAAAAATTATCTATCGAAATGATTACGCGAACGGTGACGTGCAATTATTAGGATCTATTATTTTGTTTGCATTTTTTAGACCAGTAACAAGGCCACGGTGGAACCATGAATGAAATTATAGCTAAAATAAATTCTACAGAATTAGGTTGCTCCAGTAACTCGTATCAGAATCATAGAAGACAGTCATAAGAGCCGTTTTACGTATCATATAGTGATTAGTGACGTAAGTGAACGGCGTGATTCGGCCAGGCTTTTTGGCGGGGCCCCCACCAACTATTTGTTTACAAGACTCGGCACCGCACGCCGGCACTCGACTCGGGCTTGCGCGACGCGACGCACCGACAAACAATTGTCGTTTACCGATTGATAAGTGATCTCAGTGTGCCGGTTTTTTTAACATTGGATACATCTAACTCTCGATCGATAACCAATCGTATGCGTCGAAGCATCCGACTGGTACCGATCTGCCCCACACCGAATCCAATCGTGAGTACCTCTTTTATAAAAACCTGTTGATCTAAGACAGTTCTTACGTCAGATACGATGTCTGTTTCACTTTCAAATCTTCGGTGTTTTTAATGTTTTTCAATAGATAAACGATGATTGGATAGCGCTGCATCAATTTTTATTTTTACGGCGTCTTTTTTCGATATGTCTCTCGGCTTCGCCTCTAAATAAAATATAAATGCGCTCGTTGTTCGTATTGTAATTTAAAAAGTTTTCACAGGGGTCTTTAAATAGTGTTTTCTAGTCCGCTGACACTCACGTGTCAAGTTGAATGGGAAGTCGTGGGTAGAAAATTGGCGATGTTGTATTTGACGAATGAAACTTCTTTTGAACGCTCTGTACTTTTATTACATTTCTGTCTTAAGATTAATAAGATAAATCGGTACAAAGATAAACTATGACATGCGATTGATAAATCTTCGAATGTTTTTGTCCATAAGCAGATATAAATACGAATGTTTGATGGAATTCCGAATAATTAAACACGTAAAGTGTACATTGTGAAGGTCGTCATTTTTATGTCACTTTAGCTCCATTTCGAAACAACCGGTTGGGATGTTTTTTGAGTTGTTGTAATAAAATTAACATATCACATTAGGGATCGCATGCGCGTATCGTCCAGGTACTTTTCGTGCGTTTAATGGTAATCATGTCCGGTAGAGTCGTGTTAATTAGGAATATGTATGCTTACAATTTGATTACAAACTTGATTTATAGGCAGTGAGATTTATGTGCTGGTCGCCCTTGCTCTATATCCTAGTTGTGTTTATTATATGTAGAGCATAGGCTGGATAAAGGTCTATTGTATGTTTTCTCTCCTATCAAAATATATTGAAAATACTGTACGATTAACTCGGTGTATAGCAAATTTAACATCGTATGTAAGTAATTAGAACATACCTTATATATTAATAGTATAACATATAGTTGATACGAAGGCGAATGCACTTTATCTTGCCTGTGCATATATGTACATTGCAATGCATTTTGATTGCACTGGCTTATTTCTGCGTACTGATAACGTTTATTTTAATTGAATGTTTTATATTTGTATGTCCTACTTACGTCGGTAAATGAGATTAGTTAAAGTAATTATTTTACGCGTTTGAACTTTAAGTGGGGAATTACATGATTGATAGTTAGATGGATTTCGTGTTAATTGACTTTAGATGTTTGGTTAGTTGCAATTGTTACTGCGTTATGTTTTATCTATTGATACTGAAAATGTATTTATAGTTTACTTGTGTATAATTTACGATTCTACATTAGTTACAGTGTGATTTATTTGATTCAATTGAAATATTGTGAAAAGTCATCTAGAATTGCTCGATAAATGATTTGATTGAAACGCCATCGATTGCTCTTTTATGGCTGTTTATTGCTATAAATATAGGGTATGTGACTACTTATACGCATATATAAACAATTTTCCTAACAAAAAAGCCGAATAGCCAAATATGGGTATACATATGGGTGCTCAAGCAGCCAATAAATTCCTGCCCAAATAAATGAAAATTCCAATACAAGAACGTAGCAGTTTCCTCTAACAAATATACTAAATTGGGAAATGAGAACAGATAAAATATGTGTAATGAAAATAATCAGATATCTTGCCTTTGAATGTCTTTCAGAAGCGGTCGAACCGACCTCTAGACGTCTGACCTTTTCTCCTCTCCTAGTCCTAAGGGAACCGTTTCATAGTATACAGTTTCATAATTTAATTTCCAAGAAAATAACTTAAGTAATTGGCAATAAATGTTTCTAAATAACGCTCAAAATTACACGACAAATCCAGAAATTACAAAAGGACTACGACTCTAACAAACTTCTGTTATAGATAGAGGGCGAGTAGAGCTGCTGAAAGGTAGAATTTTATTTTATAAACCTATGTAAAATATTAAGGAAAAGTATTTCTGCAGACTCGTCAAATTATAGACGCTAATGCTGCAGTAACCAATATACACTCAACATAAATTAGGATGACATAAACGTTGTTCAATATAATATTTTGTTTACCTCAAAATAGTTACAAGTATAATAAATACTCTATATTACATCTTTAATATTTCTTACTTCGTTATTATTCAAGTTTTATACAAATTTAATGTATAAAACTTTAAAAATGTCACGCTTTAATTCACATTTTGGTAACACGCTTTTTGGCAATTATTTTGTGACCTTCAGTTTACGCAGCTTAGATTGGGCGGAAATTCAATTTTTTAGTTATTATAAAAAATCTTCGTGAATGAAGACAATTTAGTGGTCTACATTATATAGAGTATGTTGGTATGTATTACCTACCAGGGATTGATATAAAAACTATACTACACTTTATATTAATTCGTCGACAATCTGTGTACAAAATTATACGTTTAGCGATATTATAGTCCTACCAAACATTATAAATCAAAATGATGGTCTTTCAAACACAAAAAAATACGTTAATAACTCTTATTCGAGTACGAGCAAACGTTAAATTAATGAGACTTCAAAATTACCTTTCCCCAGTACAAACATTTGTCAGAAAGAATTACTATTCTCTTCAATGTTTTCTTACTTGTATGTATATGATAAAGCATTTTAAACGATTCTTAACAGATAGTTAACAGGGTCGGTTAGTGATAATTTGCTTCAGCTTATCGTATATTGACCGACGTTGAAATGTTCTAACTCAAAGTTATCTCTGCTCGGAGTTATCGCGGTTCGATAGATTTTTATGTGTAACGGTTTTTACAAGACGACTGTAGAATAGTCAAGCCTTTGTATGGTCAAAGGCAATATACATTGATGCTTACATAAACATTGATATAGAAGATTTGATTATAATGTAGAGTATTTTTGTTGTGAACTTAATATGGGAAAAAGTAGCAATTCGTACTGTTTTATTCTTGACAAAAATTACATACCTATATCTTAAATCACAATCCAGGGAGATATCAGTGTGTCGGTTCTTAGCAAATTTAAAAAAAAAGTTTTGCCTTGAAAATCTGTTAGTTGTTAGTGTTAGTTGTTGTTAGACCTAGGCGTTTATCAATTTGAAGCGATTCGTCACAGTAAAAACGTATATATCACGATTCTAATTGTGTTTCGGTTCATTTAAGTGTTATCTATCTAAGCCGGGTCGAGTTGCATAATTTATATTATCAACATGTCATATATTAAGCTTTGTTTTGAGTTTTTTTTATTGGTTTTAACTTATTGTGGTGTTAGTTCTGCATTTGATACTTCTGGTTCTGAATCTGTGTCTACTGTGTTTAATTCATTATCTTATTTATTTGGTTACAATAACAGTTAATTAAGATAAAGTCATAAAAATGGTATGTATATGCAAACTTTCGCTTAAAATACATTCTCTTGTGTGCAAACTTTAATAAATAATGACGTTGATTTTAAATTTCAGTTCATCTGTCCACTCTAGACAGACTAGTATAGTATTATCTACATCACTTAATGTGGTATAGATGAGACTGTTACTAAACCTAAAGTCTTGTCAAACACACGCACTGGACAATATTTTATTACGAAGCACCGCTGGAACACTCCGTGTGGCCTTCCACGCCGCAAGCTATCGAGTTTCATGCGACTTTATATTTATCATTAACACGATACTAGGAAAACTAGTACATAGTACAGCTGTCGTAAAGCGATTCCGAATTGCGCCTCACCTGCCCGGTGCAATACCCCTAGAAAGGACAATGAATCGGTTAGGAAAGGTTTAGTTAGCCGCAACCTGCCTCGATCCTGTTTGTTTTTGTGGTTGGGTTAACGGACTCGCCACTAGCTGGTTTTATGCTCAATAAAAGTACTAGGGATTTAATAGTTTGCAATTTATTGTACTCGAGATATATAGCTAACGGTGCTCGATTATCGATTTATTTATTGACGCCAAAATAGTGAATAGTGCTGATACGTATCGGCTCCTGTTTGACTTAAATTATTGATATTGAAATTCAATGTGGGTTAACTTGCGTTTGAGTTCTCTCGATTAATCGATAAGGCTACATTTGAGTTTGACAAAGGATACATTACAAAATAACGTCTGTGTCCGACGATTGCTTTTATATTATCTGCGTTTCATTATTGTTTTCATTATCTAATAACTTGATGAATCAATTTCATCAAATAGAACATCATGCAACAAGATTTTATACACCAGAATCCATTGAATCTATCATCATCAGAACATTCATCAGAACTTTTTCAAGATTTAAAAACACCATTGCAGGATCAAATGGAAAAATACAGACATATAGTACTTACCTACTTCTTCATACTCCAGTAATATTTACCTATCAGATTCCCTCTGGGCACAATTTTCCGCTCAGCTGGAGACCTTTTTCACCGCCGAAAGGTGACTTTCCCGCGCAATAATAAAATGAGTATCTGCCACGTATCTGCATAGCGAGAGTAAAAGTCACTTTCGGCTCAAACAAACGAAAGTAATACACCGGACTAACTTGTATTAGTTTCGCTCTCAGCCACTTAACTGCTCTTAGTTTTTCCATAAATTATATGGTTTAATGCAATCAGCATTAACATAAGCCAGATATTTCCGTCATTCAGTACATGGGATACTTGTGTAAGAAATATATTATAATTCTTTTAAATTCTTGCGATTATGGAGTTCTCCAGTCTTCTAAGCTTGTATTAAAAATGTTCCTTTAGTAGTTTACTTTTCCTTTTTCTCATGTATCAAGTAACGAAATTGAATTTCCAATGTATTTGGTATTACAGCTATTTTCATAGTTCAATCAAAATCGTAATGGACAGGCCGTTTGATTTATCGCGTTCATTGAATGAAATATAGAGTGCGAAGTAAAGGAACCAGGTTATGTGATTTAGTGCATAATGAGCATAAGTTTCTTTTTTAATAATCTTTTTAGAAATAACCATTTTGTAGACATTATCATTTTCTGTTACTGATTTACTAACCCACACCACTTTAACAACACAAATCTCACGGAGTTAACTACCTATTTATTTTCAACTTACTTCGTCACCAAAATATATCTTGGAAAAGATGTAGTTTTTCGTTGACGTATTAGACAATAAAGTCGATGATGTAGGTTGTAGACGTACCATAAAATTTCATAACGTTTACCAAACTGTATCGTTCTCAAATTCTACATAATCCACCTTCTAATGTTACTATGAGACTGTGCCTGTGTCTGTACTACTTTAGTATCAACTAAAAGCTTGTAGGTATCGAAAGAGAAATTGGTGTCATCAAAACGGTAACCCGTTGCCAAAGTAAAAGTGTTCCGAAATATAGTCGCGAAATTACATCGCGATTTCCCCGTATCGGGGCCGCTAATGTGGGTCGGGTAACAGATATATATTGTGGGGCTTTTTTTGCCATGGTTCACGGTCATGTTTCAGAATGGGCTGGTCATTTGTGTAAATACAAGCCACTTTTTCTATGGTACTTTGTCAATATTTGGCACGAGTGTTAGATTTAGTGGGTTGCTCTATGTTGGCATCATGATTTTCCATTGTTGCATATTGTTTTAAGTGTACCTTAGGCCGGAAGTTTTATTAATTTTGACTGTACTTTATAGGAGAGTTGACTAAAGTGGCCAAAGAACCTCTCTTTTTCCTGTTGAAATAATCTTACCTTTTCAAACTTTTATATTTTTACTAGTGGTCCGCCCCGGCTTCGCCCGTGGTACCTACATGTTTACGTTTTTTTTTCATAAGAACCATCCTCGTACTTTAAGGAATAGATTCCGCAGCGCACGCGATGACAGAATTTTTATTAAGGAATTTTTTACACCTTGGGTTGCATTATTGCATTTTTGGTAAGGATCTCTATTTTTTTTGAAAATGAAATATAGCCTATGTTGCTCAGTGAAGATGCAGCTTTCTAATGGTGAAAGAATTTTTGAAATCGGTCCAGTAGTTTATGCGTGAAAACCATACATACATACATACATAATTATAAACCTTTCCTCTTTATAATATTAGTATAGATAATTATTTTACCAATGTATCCATTCTCACTTACAAAGTAATAAAGATGTTGTTCACGATGTGTAGATGATTAAAAATTATTGAACAGAAGTGCTCAACTTTTAGAGGTGTGTCGATAATTTTCTTGTGTTTATGGTCGACAGCAGAGGGGACTTTAATAACGCCAATCTTGTATGCAATTTCAACTTATGATTTCTTTATTTTGTAACTTGCAAGTTACAGGTATTATCAGTAGTTAATTGCAACATTGAATACGCTGAATGAAATTTTCAATGAAACGTGTTTGAAAGGCCTTACTAATATTTATAGCCCTCATAAAATTAGTCGCATTAATAAACTGCACTTTAATAGATAAATCTTCAAAGAAACTTATCAATCAGCAATTTGGCTTCGATAATTTTCAAATGAAGTTTAGCTTTGATTGATGCATGATTAACCTAATTTTCATCATCTATAATTAGTTACCAAATTAATTAATTCCATTATTATTACCCATTAGTTTTATACAAATACGCGGTATTTGAATTTAATTCGAAAATTCTTACCACCGTTTGTAAAGCCGGCGAGTCGTTTTTTGATTATATAGCCCCGGAGGATTAGGTACTATATGCTCTCAACCTTGCTTTCTATGTTCCCGCTTAGAGTAATTTTGTGTGTCATTGAATAACTCGGAATTGCAGGTACCAATTTTGACCAAACACGGCAGTAGAATAAATAGCGATCTTAAACCGAAACAATTTAGAACAGTACGATTTTGTTTTGCAATTTTTCGTGTACTTTAATTGGATTTAAATGCTCATTTGGGCGAGCGGGACTTGCTCTACCGTTTTTGTTGTGATAACAATCTTTCGCCAACATTTCATGAATAAAATAATTTAAATTAAATCGTGTTTATTTTCGTTAACTGATTTTATCAATGAGCTTCGTGTCCTCCAATGTATGGGTGTTTTGACTTTACCTTTTAAAACGGCTTCATGCGAAGGGCACTTTTAATGCCAAGTAAAATTTTGCTTGTTTTGGTAACTTTTACTATGGCTTAATTAACTGTGAAATAATATCCTCGTTTCTTATATCGAGCTATTTTAAGAACTCGATATAAAAGCCCGTGTTAGCTATCTACTTTTTTATTTTTAAGATAAAATTTTAAAATTACAATTGTAATGTAAACCTGCATATTTCAGCAACATTGCGATTTATCGCAAAGTTATTGATAAGGTCTTCTATGTTTGTTGAGTGGCTTCAAATCAGTATTTACTTTTAACGGTTTATAATACTATACTAATATCTATAACCTTATTATTATCGGCCAAAGTATAGAAAAATATAGACAAATTAGTCCCGATTTTATATCGCAGTAAAGCCTCTTCAGATAAACTTTCGTAATATTAGCCTGAGTAAGACTTTTTCCCTATGCGAAAATTATGGCGTTAAAAATGCTGTTTTCTTAATAAAAAGTAAAATCAGAAGCTTCTTATAATTGCCTCTATCCAGACTTGAGCGATCGAAGCAGATCCAATATTTAATATGCACATTTTGTACTGCGCAGTGAAAACCTGTTGATCCGCGCCGTCATGTACCTAATAATATCGTAAAAAGATAATATAAATGTATACGTTTATCCGATTTTAATTAATAATGAGTACACGAATATTTTCCGATATAATAAGATTTAACATGTTGTTTGCGTCTTATTTGGTCTGTCCCGTGTGAAATTGAGTTTTTTTCTTTTTGATTTTGATGACGTTTTTAACTTAGTTGATGGTAATGATAGGTAATATATTTAAATATTAAATAAGTGGTGCTGTATCTAGATCTAAATTAATTCAAACAAAGTGCTTGGTCTCCCTAATAGGTAGGTACTACATAAAGAAAGATCAACCACCAAAACACCTACTTTAATCGAGTTCATACGTAGTACTATTAGGTATTCTGTGTTCATACGTACCTAGTTTGTTGCTAAATCATACTGAAGCCATTTGGCTGAAAAGGTTCAGGTAAATTTTCGAACGAAAATACCGATGTAGAGAAAATATAGATGAAAACATAATAGTTATAGAATTCATCTCCTAAGGACCTACGTTAAAGTTTTCCATACATCAGTTTTACCCGGTTTTATAGATAAATCAGTTGTTACCATAAAAATACCGTGTTGTGTAAATAATTAACCTTTTGAACGCCAATGACATCTATAGATGTCATGCGCAAT
>CAJQZM010020168.1:0-18496 GCA_907164665.1 Colias nastes | reverse complement strand
GAAAAACAGCGTGTTTTTGTAAAAATACGTAATAGCACCCTTAACCCAATGTCAAGAATACTATAATGGCTGATTGTGGAGAAAAACCATGTGACATGATTGATATCGGCGTGATTAGAACCGTGTGCATAAAGCCGTCCCGTAGCGCGTGGGTTCGGGCGACAATGATAAGTCAACGACTACTGAAAAAAGCTGCTGTGGGCGGCGACTGGCGTTCATTGTTGGCATTCTTTAGTGACGCGTGCTGGGGCGCAACAACATTATTATGACCTTCTAAAAATAGTTTTATTTACCGAATATGTAATGCTTCGTAATGCTTATTGTTTTCAGTTTTTAGCAATCTTTTTTTCTCGATGTTACATGAAAATTGTTGCTTTATCAATATTACCTAAGTTTTAAAGAAAATTAATACTTGTATGGATAGAGGGAATATGTTTCTTTGTTTTGCTTGCTTTGGATCGGGTAGAAAAATGCTAATAATGAAAAATAAAGAAATGATTTTTTATGGATCGAATGGTCGCTGGTTATCATATTATATTGAGTGCAGAATAAAGCAAGTAAGTAATCGTCGACATGAAATTTGTTTATTGTTCCTTCACTTCAAAACATAGAGCAAAATATAATAAATATTTTAAAGTGAAGGATGCGATATAAGTAATTATTATAATGGTTTAATCTCGTATTGTCATCAATTAGTACGATAATTAAGTAATATAAACATTAGATCTTAAAATAATTCCACAGATTTCATTGCTTCGTAACCAAGAAATTATTTTTAAACTCTTTGTTTACATCGACGAACATTATCGAACACAGATACCTAGGTATAAACATTTATCTATTTTAGCGCCATGGCGTAATTTCTTTTAAATATATAAACAATTTAACAGCTCCAGCAAAATGGTTATTGCTTAATAGATTATTCTGCTATATGTTTATAGCAGTGCTATATGTTTGATTTCTAGCTGCGTAGTTCACGTTGATCTATGATGAAATTTGTAATAAAAATGTGTTGTGGTTCAGGCGTAAAAGCTGACAGACATACAATAGAGTAAGTTAGTAGGGTAGCACTAGCAACACCACGCAACACTTAGGACGTTTTATATGGAAATGTATCTAATTAAAAAGGAAATTACTTTTAAATTTACCTTTATTTCTTTTTAGTACCTTTAAATAGAATTTCTGTTTTGCACTAGCCTCATGCTATTATAGCCAGTTATCTTCATATTTCGTGACATGCGATCAGTGATGATGTTTTTTTGCAATGTCTATTATCTAAGTAGCTACTTGGAATTCATTATAAAGTATCCCAAACATATTAAAAATAAGGAGAGAGCTTTCATTATAAAAAAAATATAAAAAAAGACGTGTGGCACTCGAGGACTGCCGCGGTAAAGCTATTGCATAGCATGCCTTCAAGCCACACCTCCGTGCCCGTCGGAGTGGGGAGCGTGAGGTTTTTTCGTTACGGAATTTCTCGATTCGGTCCCCGCACTCAAGGCCCGCGCTAGAAGAAGCTATGCAATAGCTTAAAAATTGGTGATGAATGGAACTATGAAATAAATATAACAGTCTGTCAAATTAGGAGGAAAGACATAGGCACATATTTCAAGACTCACTTGCAATTTTATGTTCCCATGACGTTAATGTATGAAGACTACAGGGAACATATTATAAGATTGTGTTATAAGCGTTTTGCCGTTACGAATATATGTGATTTTTAAAACATGTGGATATGACAACGTGACAAATGCTAACAGTGGCGATCTAATTAAATTATGGCAGTAAATAAACGCGTAGGAGGTTGGGCACAAAAGGTACATTCCTTTATTTACAGGTGTTGTCGAATATATTTACGCTTATATATATTATACATACTATATTATATTACTATTTTTAGATATGGTTTGTAAGTAAATGGGTTAATAAGTAAAAGTGGAAGAATGATTGCTTTGTACAATTAAAATTGATCAGGTACTCTAAAACTTAATATGTAGGTGGCTCATAAAAATTCTCGAAAATAAGACTTCAAATTAGAGCCCTCAATTAAAAAAAAATAAAACTACTTAAATTGAACAAATTCTGTTTCAAAATTTTCTGATATAACAGTAAGGTTACATTGTTTACTTCGGTAATAGATATGTTGAAGCTGTAGGTATATTATCATGGCACTTCGCTGATAATAATTACTGTAATAAGGTATATATCTGTGTATGTACACATTATTTATTTCTTGACTACCAGTTAAAGTTAAGACTGCCATGACTTAAAATGAATCGACATTATTTGATTTGGATTAATTATTTATTTATTTACCTTTAAAATTTTTAATAATAAAATAGAAATACTTATTAAAATAAAAATATATAGATCATTCTTTAGTTTTCCCATAGGTATCTATGAAAGTTACTTACCTACACATAACGAATTGTGTTACACTGATAAGACATTGCATCTATCTCCATTGAAAAATAAAAATACCTTTAAAATGATCAATAGAAGAAATCTATGAAAATAGAAATAGATAAATCTATGAAGAAATCTAATAAAATAAATATATAACTTTTAAGTTTGTTTAACAGTAGATATACCTGTTGGGGAATTCAGTGGCTTGAAAAAGTTAACAGTTAAATTCGGTCATGAAGCGTGTTATGTACCTAGGAACTGAGTAACAACAATGGAATATCATTCCAAATAAAAACATAATGATAAACGTAGGAAAATAAAACATTCTATAAAATTTTGATTAAATTTTAAAACTTTTCACTCGTAGGTACCTACTCTTTCAACTCTTTATTCCAAGTATCATAAATATGTTGATGATATTGGATCTATTTTCATAAGATAATTCATGTATAACGCCTTCAGCTAGAGGCTGTTGAGTCAGAATCATATTTGTAGCGGATTCGACATCGGATGGCGTAAAGTATTCATAAGAGTTTTCCAGAAGGGCGCAGCCTCACGCTCTATAAATACGTGGCATTAGCTTTCAGGAGTTCAGTCTATCGGTGCTTTTTGCGGCGAACTAACACATTTAGAAGCCAAGCAACAACAAACCAGAAAATGTCTCTCGAACGTCAAGTACGCGCTAAGGTGAGAAAATTTTTAGAAAACTACAATAATTTATTTTAATAATTCGCCTTGACATCTTTACGATCTTTACGCTCATGTATTGTTATTTACTACAATTTTTTAACCGCATATACCATGCCAAGTGCCAGCGTTCGTAATAATTTAGAGAAAATTATTTCTTTGTTCCAAAGTCATTAAAATCGGTTATGATAATAGGCAGTAAGTTACAATTTAGTTTAACACTTCTTTAATTAATAATTTACAAGCTTATTAACATTGAAAATTTTACAGCTCGCTTCCAAGCGCAGCCCTGAACAAGAGAAAGAATGCCAGGAGTGGATCGAAACCATTCTTGGTGCTAAATTCCCCCCTGGCGAGGCGTTCGAAGATGTCCTCAAGGACGGAACTGTCCTCTGCCAGCTTATCAACAAGATCAAGCCTGGATCCGTCAACAAAATCAACACCTCTGGTGGACAATTCAAAATGATGGAGAACATCACCAAGTAAGTTAATAAGATTGTCCTCAAGACTAGCCAGAAATAAAAACCTCACCTCAAACGCAACCTCATAAAAAAAAAATTCAAATTCCACCAAAAATTATTTCAATGCCGACATTACTATTGTGCTCTACTATCTTTATATGATGTAGTACTAAATATTACAAAAAGAAAAACTCATACGAGAATGGAATAGACATAACTTTTTCCTTTTCTTTTTTTTTATCTTATCAAAGTAAAGTTTTAGTAGTTTTTACTACAGCCTAAAAATAGAGATTAATGAAGCAGAAATTTCATATTTTTTTCTTATATTTTTCAGCTTCCAAGCCGCAATTAAAGCCTACGGCGTCGCTGACATAGACGTCTTCCAAACTGTGGACCTTTGGGAGAAGAAGGACATCGCTCAAGTAGTCAGCACACTCTTCGCTTTGGGCCGTGAGGTAAATATGGATTTATTTTTTTATTTAAAATTATTTAACAAATACGGTAAGATAAATGGTAATGAATTAGTATTTGGCAATTAAAACCCTTCAATAGGAAAAATAAAATAGTTAATAATATTGCATTATGGTAAAGTTATGTAATCGTGAAAGATATCTAGAAGAGGTCACATAAGCAAAGCATCACAATATCATAGGAGGTATAAAAGACCGAGTCAGTTATTTCAGTACGGTAATGTTAATGTAAATATTTAAACTACTGAATTCATATCCTGCCATAAACCCGCATTAGTATGTTGAATCATATTACTCAAACGACGCGTTTACCTACAAAATGTTTTCTTTCAAGACATGTTTAGAATTTGAGAAGTTGAATCGTTGCCAACAACCGATATTTACGACCTTTTTGCAACATTACCTCACTTTTCACAAATATCCAAGGTCACGTGTGTGAACCGAGGTTGATCGAGGTTATTACATAAATATTATTGGAACTTTCCTTTAACGTAATTTTTTTTTTGTAGACTTACAGACACCCTGAGTTCACCGGTCCTTCCCTAGGCCCCAAGCCCTCTGACGAGTGCAAGCGTGACTTCTCTGAAGAAGTGCTTAGGGCTGGTCAGACCGTGATCGGTCTCCAGGCTGGAAGCAACAAGGGCGCCACCCAGGCCGGCCAGAACCTTGGCGCTGGCCGCAAGATCCTCCTCGGCAAGTGAAAATTGCGCGGGGACAAAGTGATACTAGTTTTAAGAAAATTTTACAACATTGTGTGAACGTGGACGCTATGATAAGACTGTTGGATCATGTATCTAAATACTAGTCAAGCGTGATGTGTAAGATTGTGAGTTCTCTTGTTTGTGGACAAGATGACCTGAATATTGCCAAAATTACCTGGTAATTACGTCTTATACTTCCATATTGCGCAAAATTGGTTTCGTATTTAGAATTAAGAAATTATATGATTTCCATTATAATAATATGATATCATTTTTTAATAAAACACTATTTATTTACTTTGACTTTTTATTGAATAAACAAATTACAAACCAATATAATTAATTGGCTGTATGGAAAAAAAAATACAAATACAATTTAAAATACATACATTGAAAACAACATTATACAATGCTCTTACTTACAGTAATAACTCTATTTTATGAAAACAGAAAAAATGAACAACAAAATGAATTTAGATACCTATATTATAATTAAGTATACATTGAAAAAAATATAAAGACGAAAAAATAAATTTAATAATACAAGAACCTTAACAAGGATATTATATTATATAGAGTAAATGCAGACTAGACTACAATTAAACATACATAATATATCGAGGTTGCTTTATTTATTGAATCCTTATAACTATATTATGGACTATCTAGTAGCTAGTAGACAATAGACATCCTTAATTTTAAAACTTATCTAGAAAATAAGTACGTACAATGTATATACAATATAAAGAAAAGAAAGAAAGAAAGAAAACATTTATTTGACTCCACAAATACAACATAAATTAACGATGTAAACACAGAAAACAAACAGTTTGAAAAAAAGAAAACAAGTAAACAAATAAAATCACGATATGTTACAACCTTATTACTACAGTAAAATAAAAATAAGTAGTAAAAATTAATAAAAGAAACAGTATGTGGAGCCAAACCAGGTAGCCACTCAGTATATGTTGCAACACAGTTACAACACTGATTTTCAGTGGCCCCTCTCTGTAGTGATTGGAGCGGCAGTACGTTAATATAATATGTTATTTACAAACCACTCGTACTGTCTCTGCCTGTGCTGACTGAAGATATCAATAAAATAAAATATAGCCTATGTGTCTCAGGAAAAATAAGGCTTTCTGCTGGTGAAATAATTTTTCAAATCGGTCTAGTAGATTTTGTGTGAAAACATTACAAATATATATAAATAAACACAAATGTTCCTTCTATAGGTATATAAGTTTAAATGTGGTTGGCAATTATTGCTGAAACTTTGATATCTAAAATCAAGTCACACTTAAGAAAAATAAAAGCAGAGTATTCCAAAAAAATGTTGTTTAATTATAAGTTCTTCGTATTATATTCGTAATAGATTCTCCTATCAAACAGGCTGTAAAGATCTTAAAAAAATAAAAAGTACTTTCCGTACACAATGTTTATTTATTTATTAACAATTATTTATTGTAATGTAATGATGTCCCGCTGAAAAATAACATTTTATTGATTATTCGTAGTATCTTCATTTTTATCATTATTTAACAAATACGGTAATGAATTAGTATTTGGCAAATAAAACCCTTCAATAGGAGAAATAAAATAGTTAATAATATTGCGGTAAAGTTATGTAATGACAAACAAGACTTTCTGGAATATTATTGCAATAAACAAATGAATGTCGGTTTAGTGATGCTTGTGGCGCATATCGACAGTATCGATACTTTAGAAAAGACAAACATTATAAATATTAAATTTTATTTTATTTTTCCTTAGCTTTCATTTGTCCAATTTATTTATAGATTTCCCAAAGAGGCTAATTTAAATGAGAAATGGATAAATGCAACGTTACGAGTTAACTGGATGCCGAACAGCACTAAGCAGTCTAACAAAGGCCACCGATACATCAAACCTACGGCAGTTCCAAGATTTAAAATAATGCATATTTTCTGTTTTTATTTTGTAAATATAGATTAATACTATTCTATTCCGTTTTTTATTTAATAATAATAATATAAAAAGACGTACTTAGTAGTAATAAACATACTCCAAAATGTGACACATTATACTATACTCATATACTTAATAGAAAGAAAAAAAATACACAAAAAATATTTATTTGTGAATTATCGATAACAAGGCTGACATCCCTCAGGGCATAGCATCAGATAAATATCAAGTTAATGTCATTAATGTTGAGTGACACAAATTTCAACCTTATCTCTATGTGTTGAGGTTCAAAGTTATATCTATCGAAAACTAACGCCCTCTGTTGTGGAATAGCTGAATGTTTTCGAATTTGGAATTTCTGAGCAATGAGAAACAAAACAGCTAATATACCTAGGGATGTTATACTAAAATAAACCGTAACATGGTGCGTTAGGGTACATATTGAAATGCTGAATTTATAACCTAAGTCAGTTTTTACTCAAATTAAGCTGTCCAATCAAAGGCATAGTTTACTTGTAGTGTACTGTATAACTATCGGTTTAAATGTGTGGATTTGGCGACACTGGTTTTCATACTAATTATGACATTATAGCACTTCTATTTGTTTTTACTGTTCTGTGTCTACATTCTACACCATACTAATTAATTAGGCAAGATGTTGTTTTAATACATCTACTAGAGGGCGCCTTCTTAAATCACTGCACGCGCTGTGTAAAACTCTATTAAATTTTACAAATTGGCACTAATAATTTGAAGTATTTAAAATAGTTGCAAGTAATAAATGTTCTAAAGTGACAGGTTAAAAAATATATATATGCATATAAAAGATTTTTTTTAATCATTTATTTATGGGCGCATATAAAAGTTACACCTTAGAAAAAAGTAAAGTTGGAAAATAAATTTTAACGTTAATAGTAATAGTTTACATAGGTAAATAAATATTATAAATACCGATAATGCTGACGTGGTGTTTTTATGTCGTGTATAATAAACTGCGAACATGTACAATATTATTAGAGTCATAAATATAAAGTGTTGTAGAGTTGTCATAATAGCTAATAGGTAGAATTGTCGTAGACGTGTTATATATAGCTAGTAAATTTGAATTGAACATAATATTAATTTTACATATAAAAAGTGTAATAATATTAAAAAACACAATGTAACACAGCAAATCTATTGGTTGCTCTTATAAAATCACGCCAATAAAACATTTTAATTTTACATAATATGCAGATATATACCTAGTAACTATATGGCGATAACTTTCCATGGATTTTCATCTTCCATATAGACTATAACTATATCCTACAATATGTTATATTTTTCATACAGTGAAAAGCCGTGCTTCAACAATAAAGTAGTTAACTACCACAGTTTAAATATTAGCATTATATTTTTCATCAACTAGAATTAAATTTTTTGATCATCAAAAATATCTTATTTTACCTTGACCTTTAAAATATCTATTATTAAATTTATATGTATTTCAACTTATGTTTATCTGTAAAAAAAAAACAAATAAAATGTTGGTATGATAGAGCCTAATCTAGTGAATAATAAAACTCTACATGTTAATTGGTGCTTGGAATGTGATAATTTTTTAAATAAAGCCATATAAATATTTTTCATTTCTAGGAAATGTCGGAAATAGTAAAAAAATATATTTAGGAAACCAATTAGCTTTTGGCGACAAAGTGGCCGCGTGTCGAATATTTACTTAAATTATAACAATATAGTGCCAGAAAAAGAGGCCATTGCCAAGCAATTATTATAATAAACACATTAATATTTCAAATAGTCCAGTGAGGTATTCGTTCTGGAAAAACTAAATTAGTTGAACAAGTAAACACCGCTTGGCTAATATTAGCCCGCCATCTGGTGCCGAAATCAAACAACGTGCTCTATATCTCGAAATAACGACGAGCGTCGTTACGACGTAAATCGTTAAGAATCTAGTACAACGATCCCGTTACTCTCGTTATAGCGCTCCGAAACCTGAAAATAGGATTGAGCCTGCCGTTCTCGATTTCAGCGTGGGAAGGTATTAATAGAAATGGCGGTGTTGAAGCCTGCCAGTCGGGTGCCAGCCGCGGAGCCTTTCGCACTGATCACTCCGCTCACAGATGGCGCATGGGTTCGTCCAAGAGTATTTAATTCTCTTGGCTGCCGTGAGATGGAGCTGTGCAAGGGCTGGCCCTACTAGACTGTAAATAGTTTTAGTGTTAGAAACGAGATGGAGACACAAGTAAGTATTTTGGAAAATGTGTGTGTCTTTTGTTATGTTACCTGTCAAATTATTTTTGTTTACCGGCAAAATATAGAGCGCTAAGATAGAGCGGTAATGCCGACTTCAGTATCTAGATGACCTGGTGAACGTTGTTTTGCTATACTATTTTTATAATTTTTTGAGATGGGTTATATTATTTACCACTTAGGAGTATAAAAAGAAGTTACCTACAGATTATACCGACGAGTCGATATAGAGGTATATCGACTTAGGACGTTTAATACTTCTTTGCTCGCGTTAGACTTGTAAATCTTAATCATTCTCGATCCAATTGATGAAAAGTTCATTGAAATCGGTCCAGTCGTTTAGGAAGAGTTTATAAAATACTAGCACCAACAGTGAACACACCGAGTTTTAACATTAAGATATTTTTTGACCCATGCACTATTTCATTTAACAAAAGAAATCTAAATTTTCTTTTTTCCATTTGTCTACACAACTAAAATATGGAAACTCAATACGATTACATATGTTGCATCTATTTTAAGGAATTCATAAGAAAACTAAATTGATGCGTGTCAGCGTGTTGGTTGTCCGTAGTAGGAACACATGCGGGTTAATTATAGCTCCGATTGCGGAAAGATGGACATTATACCTACCGAAGACCTACCGTTACTAGCAACTCTCTGCCATACTTTTCAATTTCATTCTTGATAAATTGGATTCAGTTTTTGTAATATTAAAAATATGGAAAAAAATGAAATAAAATTTTAATTTTGTTTTAACAAAATATTTTCCTCTGACATACCTATAATGCGCTCAATTCGTATATTTTATTGATTTTCTAGTTTTATAGAGAGTGAGTGGAAAACCAGGATGTTTTCGAACTAAAATATACATTTTTAATTTTGTACAAATGAAATAAAAGTATGTAAACGATGATCATTTATTTTGCCTCTTCTACTTTTCATCAAGTTATCCTCTTAAATAAAAAATAAGAAATTCCCAGATACACACACTCAGCTCCTTGGTTACATAATCCTAGTTGCTCTGCCCTAGATGTTTTCAAGGGATACATTCACAAATATAGATAGAAAAGACGTTGCGCTTCATTACATGTTTAGCTATTTAGCTATCAACCACTTGATTAATCGACCATTACTACACACTATATATTATATGAAAGTAAGTTTATAAATAGATTAATGAGCACCATTTTACATTATAATCGAAAAATAAGGATTTCCTCTGATAAAGTTATTGACTGAATACATAATATTTCAAAGGATACCTAGAAATTTTCTTAAACAGGTAAAAAGTATGAAATAGGTAATTACTGTACCTACACCGTTTTAAATTTTCTATATTTACGCTCTATGTGATGAATTTCAATTATTATTAATCGTCAATCTAAATACTGGGATCCTATATTCGTTTTTGCAATGTAGAAATTACTTTGTATGTAGTATGTAAATAAGTGAAACTTCTTCTAACTGAATTAAAGCCGACTCCAGATATAATTATGTGCGTTTTTCATTTAAAGTTTTAAGTATTAAGCTTACTTGGAAACGGAACTTTTAAAAATGTTCATAGATTTCATAAAAAATATAGCAATTTTGTCTTCAAATAACAATTTCATTTTGGCATCTAAATTTACATAAAGATATAATTTATGCCTCAACTCCAGGCGTCATGTTACAATGACTCAGGCACTTATCGCTGAGAAAAAGCAAGCAGTAATAATATTATTATTTGCAACTGGTTTTTATACCTACGCTTGCGTTGATAGATTTCCATACCCTAAACGTAGACATCGTAATAGCTATAGATTTTTGGCATACTCCAAAGTATTCTTTGAGCCGTAATTTGAATTTTAAATATGACGCACGCGCTGAGCGTGTCAGTGAGTTCAAGCCAGGTAAAATTCCATCAGCTTTTTCCAAGGAAAATCTGTCTCGTGGAATTTTAATTCTCCTTGGATCTATTATAGGAAAATAAAATCAAAGATTCAAAAATACGATCCAGATATCACAGAACGTATCAAACCAATATACTATCTTTATATCTTTGGTAGATAGGTAGAGTTAATAAATCGTCAAAAAGCAGATATTTTGTATACTAGTGTAAACAAGAGAAATTATAGAAATGTGTTTTGGTTAATAGATAGCTACGCTACGCTATAGATAATAATAGATAGATACGTATTTTTTATTATTAAAAACTTACAAAAATATATTGAGATTTGTTTTATTTTTCTGTAGAAAAAACCTAAATCCGTCAAACAGATAGATGTAAGTATAATTTTATCCGCGCTTGCATTGAAAACAACAAGAGGTGCCAGCGCAAAATAATAAATTTTCGATGCTTGTTTTTAATGTTGTCGGGTAAACATTTGTATCTTTGATTGAAATAATCATAGTATTAAAGTAACTAGTAAATACATACGTTATAAAGGAAGATATTTAATAATAATTTAAAATATCTCAGTTATATTTTAAAATATGTTTGTTACTTTAAAATATACAACTTTATTAAATTGCTAAAAAACTAATATTGTTTTGGTGATTAAATACACTCGTGAGCAAAAAAATCGACTCAGGACGCACGCTCGCGGTTAAAAGTCTGTAGCAAAAAATCTGAAGCTTTCATTCTATTTCTGACTATAACATCTCAAAGCGGTTAGTTTTAGCTTTAAAATGTGTGGTCTACTTTGGTTTTTTTAATTTATTTTTGGTAAAGAAAAAATATTAAATGAGAAGGAGTCTCAAACAATGAAACAAGGTGATAATTAACAGTAAAGAAAATTCAAGCTTAAATTCGTCTAAATATTAATTTAATTGAAATTAACTTATCAATATTTAGTGTTCCCCCCCTGGCCCTAATAACAGCTTCCAATCGCTTCTTCATGGATCGAATAAGTTTCTTTACTCGATCTTGTTCGATGCTATCCCATTCTTCAATGAGCGCCGCTTTGAGATCCGATTGCGTGGCTGGTGCAGGATTTCTAGCTCGAACTTTTCTTTTGAGTTCATCCCACAAATGCTCGATCGGATTTAAGTCGGGGCTACGCGCTGGCCAGTCCATAGCAGCAATTTCGACCTCTTGTAAATACTGCACAACGGAGCCTGCAGTATGTGGACGGGCATTGTCGTGCATTAAGATGAAGTTTTCGCCGATGAAACCGGCGTAGGGAACGACGTGAACCCCTAAAATCTCTTCGATGTATCGGTTCGCCGTCAATCCTCCCACTCGACCGCCAGTTTCAATAAAAACCAACTCGGTTTTTGCATTCATTGAAATGCCCGCCCACACCATCCAGGAACCTCCTCCAAAAGCCACATTTTCTTTAATGCAGCACTGCGCAAATCTTTCTCCGGGTCTTCTGTAGACTCGTCCTCTTCTATCGCTACCATGCAAGCACACTCTGCTTTCGTCTGAGAAGAGAACGGAGCTCCATTGTTCGTCAGTCCAATCAACGTGTTCTCTGGCAAATCGTAGGCGGGCTGCTCGGTGGGCTGGGGTTAATTTGGGGCCAGTAGCTGGCCTTTTTGGCTTAAGGTTAGCTGCCTTAAGTCGTCGTCTGACTGTCCAGCCACTCACAGCCACTCCTCGCGTTTCTCTGAGCTCTTGTTGGACTTGAACGCCAGTGAGGGCCCGATTTCTCAGCGATGTGCTGACAATGAATCGGTCATCTCTCTCCGATGTGCACCTTTTTCTTCCGGAACCGCATCTTCGATCAAAGTTACCAGTCTCTTGGTAACGACGGTAAACTCTAGAAACAGCAGACTGGCTCATGTTTAGCGCACGTGCCACCTCACGCTGACTCTGGCCTTGTCGCAATAGGGTGACCGCTTGAGCAGCTTTATCACTTGTTGTGTCCATTTTCAGGTAGAATTCTTGTTTGTTGATAACGGAGATGTGTATCGGTTGACGTTTGACGGCTAACTGATAAGGGTGGGTCAGGTAGATAACCTTTTATATGGGTCAGTAACCCTTAATTAGCACTACTGTAAACAAGCTTAAAAAGGGTGGTTACCGATCACAACATATTGTTGGGTTGTGTAAGCAAGAAACGTTACAATATTTTATATCATTTTGAAGCTAATACTATCAGCTTTAAGATATTACTAAAAAAAAAATATTTTCGCGTTCAGTTTTTTTGCCAGTGACTTGCGACTGAAGGTGTGTCGCCTGAGTCGATTTTTTTGCTCACGAGTGTAGAATTTATTTTGTCCAGTGGTAGGTACACTGGACTACGCATGACCTACACGAATATATTTTAGACAACAACTTAAAATATATTATCCACAATAAACTTCCACGGAAACAGCCGTCATTGTAATTAAAATGTTATTTTACTGCTCTAATCACCTTAAACTTCACGCATTAAATAGTAGAGTATGAAAGCAGTGTCTGAAATTTTGATGCACCGTAGGTGTGACTCTACCTACGAAGTATGAGTAATACTCTGAAGAGTTTCAGTGTACGTTGAGTAATAGAGGGTTCCCATGTTATTTTTGCTTCTGCCCACACGCTTTTGCACAGAGATCCACCACACCTGCGAAGTGAGCCGTAAACACCTGAATGTTATTTAATCTCGATTCTACAACAT
Source organism: Colias nastes (assembly GCA_907164665.1). NCBI lineage: Eukaryota > Metazoa > Arthropoda > Insecta > Lepidoptera > Pieridae > Colias > Colias nastes. The sequence continues at coordinate 4,982 of CAJQZM010020168.1, read as the reverse complement.
TCCTCGCGTAGAGGCGTAATCGATTATTACGGTACGGTTATTTGAGCAGAAATCCATCGACAATCATTCAATCATGGAAGCTGGTTTCTGCTATGCAACAATATAAGATATATTTTTTAATTAAATTCATATAAAAAAATGTTTTACCGGGATACATTTATCATGTTTGATTAAATACGTATGACTATCTAAGTATGTACCTACTTCTTCTTACTGATTAAATTTTGCAAGAAGTAACAATAATAAATAACATTATAGGATTATAGTTATAAATTTAACATGCGTGTTTCATCACACTCTAAAATCACAATTTGTATGTTTATGTGATCCGATGAAATTATTTAAACGCCAATTTACAAAGGATACGATCGAGACTGACAACTTGAATTTGTGCCAAATATAAAAATTTTCATATATTTTTGGTCACATTAAAATATGTAAATTGATAGTGGGTATATTTTACAAAATATTTTTTCATCCAAGATAATTTAAAAAAAATATATCGCTGGAAAAAATTACAGTTTAAAATATATGAAAGGGCTAAATAGTACCACAAAATTATACAGTAGTGGCCCGTTCAGTACTGAACTCCGAAGCAAACTAAATAGATTGTTTCGAAATACTAATAACTAAGATTTCCTGCCTCTAGCTACGGTTTTTAAAGTGATTCCTCATTCGCTACGGGGACAAATGGACAAACTATAGTAAGATTAGCATTTGAGCGCAGTCCTGTCTCTTACATGTTTTACTGACCGATTTTTTTAAGGACAAAAATATTTTCAGCCTACTATGTCGTGAAAGACCGACATATATTGTTTAATGTCGGCCCTGGAATGCAGCCCCCGATAACTCCTTGATGGTACGCTTATGCGTTAACTCCAGTAACAAGGAGCCGGCAATTAATCCGGAAAAATAACAAGAAAAATCGATAGTTTCTATATGTTATGTATATCGTATAATCATCTATTCATAGTTATATTAATTGCCTTTTGCTTTATCTTGCAAGTTGCAACTCCATGGCGGATTATAATTAATTTAATTTTATGGACATTAGTCGTTCTGATCTAAGGTCTTGCCTGGTCACTGGTCAATGTCTGGTCAAATAACTGAAGATTATAGTTACTTGTAGATTCCTACAGCAAGATGAAAATATATAATGTTGTAAGTATGCATTTGAAATTATTAATGATTTCTTAGTTAAAACACAACAGAACTATGGCCGAAACAAGTTCTGCTGCCTGTTGTGATTTAAGGAATTTTAAACGAATGAATGATGCACTTATATGAAGTAACAGCTGTTCATGCCATGTGACAATACCTTATAACCTACCTATTGAACAAATATGGTCACAGATTGTGCCGGCTACACTCATATAAGGAATTGCACCATGACACGACTGTGACTGTACCTACTTACGTAATAACTTGACTGTACTTGACTAGTAAATTTGGATTCTATTTTATTTTTCTTAGAATAAATAGTATTATCACAGATAATATAATACTATACTAGGTAGTGTTGTTTTAGATGAGTAATATATTTCGTAGGCATTTCCCTAAATCATTTATACATTTATAATATTTATGAAGAAATCCTCAAATAAAGAATAATCGGTTCGAGGATCATACCTCAGTTAAAAATAGTATTTGGTTAATGATATTAATATATAATAAGTATTTATACGATCTACCTTAAATTTACAATGTATCAGCAGGTATCAGCAAAATGCACGTAAGAATTTATTTTTGTTTAAAAAATATTAATAGTAAGGCAGGTGTGCTGAAGTTGGCAGGGGCATTATAAGATGTGACATAGCACTGGACTAATTGTGTGCGTAATAAAGAGTATATTTTGTTGTTTATTTCTGTCGTGATGAGTGCAAGTTCTAGGCATCACCACGATGACTGCACTGTGATAATATCGTTTTGTCTGATCGAAAAATGACAATGTTCATTGTGACAATTGCTCACTGTTGATTTGTGTATGATATGTCTTGCCAAAATTATGACTCAAACACTAATAGATTGTATATTTATTTTCGTAACATGTTACTGTTTAAGGCATCTGAGTCATCAATATTTTGTATATATCTAATTTTATCCATTGAATAACCAATTAATTTATGGCCTTATATAGATAAAAATGAAACATCTCATAAATGTCCCGAAAGACGCTGGAATTAATATGAATACTAATCAAATTGGTGTGTAGGTAACCTATACATAAGATACAAGTATTGGTACTGCTACCTGCGTCTTCAAACCAGATTAAATATTACCTATGTAGCCTAATAATTAAAATTGAATCAAATACATGCCATTAAACTTATAATTCTAATGCGTAATAGTGATTTTTTTAGTCTTTGCTTTTAATTATTTTAATTATAAATAAGACAAGCGTTAACATAACATATCATCTACCTTTTGTTTCCTTAGGTAATCAAAATATGAAATTTATTTTAAAGTTTTGAAAAATACAGATGCTGAATCACGAAGTCTGGGCGGATTGTTAATTATAACTTAGGTATATTACAAAGCTTTATAAAGATTTAATCAACATATAAATAATATAAATACAATCAAATCATTGTGTTAAAAATTTCAGTCAATAAATATCGGTTTCAATAAATATGTAACGAATTACGTGATAAATATAAGTGGGCACTGGGCTGACTAAGATTTTCAGCAATGTGAAGCGATATATTATCTTAACGCATATTCTTGCTAACTCTACCACAGTTTGCTTTATTTCACTGACCTATATTGAAGTAAATTATGCAAGTGATTGAATCAGAAGTATAAAACGTGGGATTACTAAAACTCTTTCTTACATATCTTCATTATTAAGTGAATAATGACAATGAAGTCTATAAAAATCTGTATATAATAGAATGGCCATTTTACTGTAAATATTAGATAAGAAATCTTCCTCCATTTAAGCACAAACTCAATATTTTACAATATTTATGTACAATGTTCATAAAAGGGTTGTATTGAATCTCAAAACTGTATTTGGTCAAGTATCAATAATTTCTCCATGATTACATTATACCATCATACCACACTACCATACCGTACAACTGCATGCACTAGCGATGCCATCCTTGGAACTTGGATGATGGATCTTGTTTATGTTTATTTGTATGTTTGGCTAGACATCTTATAGTTAATTGAATCAATTCGATATAATGACTAAACGTATTATGAATACTCAATTGTTGTTGAAGATTGATGATCTTGCGTTATTTTTACGGATCCCCAATAAAACTTTCATCTTACAACTTATACGAGTAGGTGACTCTTTCGAACATATTTCACGATATCGATTGACTAAGATAATTTTCATCTGAAATGGAAGTAACTACTTGTCTTTTTACTTCCATAAGAGATATTTATATGAAAGATGACTTCTTGAATATTCGTTTGGGATAGTATCCTCTGGATGCTTAGTGTTAGGGTGGGTGTGAGGGTGGTGATGACTGTTTGTGAGGGCGGTGCGCTTCCCCACCACTGGGGCCGTGTGCAACCCGCGCATAGACTACGGTGGAGCTCTGCCCTCGCGCATCATTCGACCTCCGCGCACAACAGTCTAGGCAACAACGCCCTGCACTGTACACGCGTTCGGGAGCTCGACTCTCGTAGCGACACGACGAACAGGTCCGTGATTCGTGAAAGTGATATCAAAACCTAATCATAACATAGCATTATCGCGAGTGACTTTGCTTCTTCCTAATGCGGTCTATTAATAACGATGCATTGCCGCTCCAGTGGCGTAACTTTACCTGGACGGCCCAAATTAGGAGCGTTGTAACCGCAGCCCACGCGCCGCCCGCCTTACGTTTCACGTGTTCTTTACGTAAAATATTAGTAGCATTCTAAGGGGGCCCGTCGAGCTAGCATATCGTTCGGTACATGTGCTTGTTGAGCAATAGTGTCAGTTTGGATACGATGGATGTGGTGCAGGCGACTTGGAGATAAGCCAACGAACATTGCATTATTCGGAATGGATTTTGTCATCTGTTCAATGATTCTTACGATCATTCCTATTGCCACTGAAATACTTTGACACACATAGCATTCGAAATAAAAATATACAGTATTGCATTTAAACCAACATAAACAATTCGATCAATATCGCCTGTACTACTTCAATCTTAACTGAAAACTAAAAGCTCGCCATCCTTAAACGCAAGGCTATAAAATCAAAATCACAAGGCAAATCGCTAATAATGTACTTTGTTTTCCAGGATAAGTTAAGCGAGCACAATGCCTTTCAAACCAGCAGATAACCCCAAGTGTCCGAAATGCGGCAAGTCCGTATACGCGGCGGAAGAGCGCGTCGCCGGTGGCCTCAAGTGGCACAAAATGTGCTTCAAATGCGGTATGATTAATTTCATTACTTTAATTTTCTTTAATTAAAAATTAAAATGGACGGAAAATAAAAATAATATCTTAGTTTACGATGGTTGAATTACGAAAACTGTTAAGCACACAAAGTATCAAAATAAATGTAGTAAGTAGGTACCTATATGAAGAAATAGAATGAAAGTATAATATAATATGGTACATAGCACACATAAAGCACATAGGATTTTAGACATTTATTGAGTTGTTAATCCCAAGATTTTAATTATCACAGAAAGTTGAAAGAGACATTTGAAACAGATATTACCTAAATTACCTCAATTATTCATTTTAAAAAGACAATGAGAAAAAAATCTTATCTATACGAAACCTACATGTCATTTCTGTAAATAAAAGAAGGATAGTCCTTATACCTAATATCCTGTGTTGCGAAATATGCATCGAATGGTTACACAAAATCTCGCTAAAACGTAGTTTTAGTTAGAGACGTTGATATTAAAATTGCAAACAATTTGAAAAAAAAAATTATGTCCATAGCAGCTACAATGTAATTTTACGAAATAGTAATACATATATTTCATCTCAACTCACGATCTCAGATTTCCGTTCCGTAATAC